>JABUIW010000035.1:1788881-1807393 GCA_013363375.1 Menidia beryllina | reverse complement strand
CAAACCAGCCTCCTGCTTGTTTCCTCACACTTTGTTTTCTTTCTGTTTTTCTTTCTCTGAACTTAATCCCTGATGGTTCAACCATCTTTTTGTTTCTGAATAAGGTAGGTGTCGTGTCTACAAAATCACGTAGTGTTTAGTTACATCTCGTGTTCCCGTTGTCCTGCGACTTCCCGTTTTATTCATCTGTCATCCTTCCTCTTGTCTCAGGTCACTGACCCTTCCTGTCGTGTTTGATTGTCCGTTGCTCCATGATGTGTTTCACTCCCCCCCCCCCCCCCCGCAGGTGTGGTGTCAACCTTTCCCCTTTACCTGTGCTAGTTAGTACTGTCCGAGCGTTCTCGTTTCTATTTTTTTTTCTTCTTGCCTTTCCTCGAAAGAGTTCTTTTAAAACTTTGTTACGCACTGTTGTCCTCATATAAATGATTCTGAGTTCTTTCCACTTAGGGATTTTGAGTGCGTCTTTGCTTTTGTTTTGAAGAATCTTCAGTTGATACTTTGTCAGTTGTGCTTTTGGGTTCAGGGTCATGTTCCCTGGTGACTGTATGTGTCTTCCCAAATTTCTAGGAATCCAAATCACTGGATGAAGACTTTGGAGAAAGACTTTAAGATGTTTTAAAAAAAAAGAGGCGACAGAAATCATTAAATAATCAAGATGAATAAGTTTATTTTATACATCCTGTTCAATTTAAAGGACAGAAAAATATATTCTCCCAAAAAAGTGTCCACCAAATAAAAATTTGAAGGGTAAAAGTCACATAACTTACTTTTGAAAAAATATCACTTACAGAAAATTAACATAACTGTCAGAATTACATTTAGCTTTTTAGTTTAATTATCAATTGTTTCAACCCTCCGGTGCTTATTTTATTTTATTCCAGGAGACAGACAGAGTGAATTGAGGGTTCCATCAAGAATAAGACTTTGACATGAAGCTGCAAAAAGTTCCTGCTTTTTCCTAGAAATATAAATGTTCCAGTACAACTAAGTTTACACTTCTTATTTTTTCATGCATGGGTCTTACTTTTATGGTTCACTCAGTCAAGATTATTTGCAACTTTTTCCCGTGAACGTTTGCGTCATTATATCAGAACTTGTTCTGGGACTCAGTGTCAAGCATTTTGTTGCATTTGCACCTTCTAACCTCACTAATACTCAGAACTTACAAATGAAGTGTCAAACTGGAACTCGAATACAAACTGAAGAATTTTTTTTCAAAATACTTAGAAGGATTTTGGATCACGAGAACCGTTTCCAATCCCCAGCTGACAACGGGCGAGAGGCGGGTTCACCCTGGACAGGTCGCCAGTCCATCGCCGGACCACACAGAGACAAACAACCACACACACACTCACATTCACTCCTGGGGGTTATTTGGAGTGTCCAAATGATTTTGGACGATGGGAGGAAGCTGGAATACCTGGACAGAAGCCAGAATGAAAAAGCGAGAGTTTCCAATTAGTGTACACTAAATATAGAAGAAAGGTTCTGTGAAAATCTCATAAGTGTCGGTCCCTTGATGTGACTGAGGCTCTGCCAAGCATGATGGTGGTAAATGTACACAGACCTTCAAAAACGGCTCTAATTTATCAGGGTTTAGCACAAGAACCAGTTGCAACCTGGTGAAAACAGTGCAAAACCACAAAAAAGTACAAAAAACAGTGATCCTCTTATTCTCTTTGTTGACCGCCATCACAGTATTTTTCACATACAAGAAAGTAACAAGGCGAAATGCTCAATAAATGACTAATTAATTAAAAAAACACTAAATATGTACTGTATATCGACTGCAAAAGTGTTGTCTGAGCTGTCAGATCCCGGGCAGTTCTTTTCCTCAAAAAAGAAACTGACCGTGACCCTGCAAATGTCACAACCTGGTAA
The DNA here is from genome assembly GCA_013363375.1 of Menidia beryllina. Lineage (NCBI taxonomy): Eukaryota > Metazoa > Chordata > Actinopteri > Atheriniformes > Atherinopsidae > Menidia > Menidia beryllina. Next base: position 1,805,512 of record JABUIW010000035.1, on the reverse strand, counting down.
ATTGCTGAATTCTCATAGGAAAAAAAAACGACACTTTTGGTACATGGTGCACTTTCATATGTTTCCTGTTTCGTAAGAAGATCTCTTACTGTTATCCCTTTTGTCAGCAAGGGAAGCATTTGATTAGTTTTGTGGATGTATACAGTATATGGAAACTTAATCAACCAAAACTCTTTTTCTTCTATGTAAATATATGACTTTTGTTGCGAAAGGCCCAATATAAATCAAGATTTTTATTTGGGAATGCAAGACAAATACAGTAATTGTACTGAAATCGGTGACATTAAGCCATTATGTACTATATAATGAAGAGTTTCTTTCTGTCTACTAAAACTTTGCATTCTTTTAGGTTGTTTGGAGAGTAAATCTTTGTAGCACATTTCTGATGTTACTCACAGGTTTGTTAAAATCTTTAAAAATTATCCAAGTTTTAGGTCTTGACATTGTGGTTTTGTCGTGCTCAAATGCAAACTGGTTCATTTTTTAATTAGTTCCTTCACCCAGCCACACTGTGGTAGCACTGAGCTGTGTGCTCTTTAAGCTTCACAGCAGAGAAACTGACTTAAAATGACGTGATGTCGGAGTAAAACTTATCTCAAAGTCTGTAAACCTTTCTCCAAGAAACACAAGTTTCATGTCTTTGGATGTCCTGGGCGTTTACACCCCTGAACGGGGATAAAAGGTCATTCTACTCAACTAAAACAGTATTAGATTACCTCGCTTTTGTCTTATTTACCGCAGTTTGGATTGTGATAGGAGCTGTTTCGGCATTTCTGCCATACAGAGCAAAGCCCTTATAGCCTGTTATTAAGGTAAGCATGTTTTCAGCCCTCTTTCTTGTTTGTTTTCATGACTCAGCTTTTCTTCTTTTTTATTTTTTTTTTATGTTCTACAATACACCTGAAAAACAAAAACTCTTTATCTCAGGTCTCATAGAATGGATCCTGATAATATCCAGGATGTAATTGAATATCTTTGTATTTCCAGTTCAGGCTTTGTTTTGCAAAGGAAAAATGATCATGTTCCTACCCATGGTTTCAATGAACCTTTGCAAACTACATTCCTTCCTAAAAAAACTTAAGTTTGCTAGCTTCTTGCAGTACAGTTTCAATTGAACAAGTACATATGTTCCCAGATTGTGCCGAGACAATAAAAAAAATAAAAATCTTCTATTAGAAAGTACTCAAGATGAGTAAAAAAACCCATGATTGGAAATGTATGTATGCCCTGCCAGGGTGATACATTTATATAAATGTCTAGAAGATAATAATAATCTATAATGTTCTGAATAAATAAAATGAGAAAACCGGTCAACTGTAACATGAACATGCTACTTAATTGTGTGGTTTTTGCTTTGGCTACTAACATGCACCGATTGATTGACAGAGATTGACAATGCAACGAATTCTATATAAAAATCACAATAAATGAATTGACTGGAAGGAACAGATAATGACAACACGATAGAAAGAAAGTTGCCACCACCAGTGTGATTGTATATGTACATATGGCATCATCTGCAAATGTGGCAACAGCAAACTTGAAGTTTTCTCTGGTTCTTTATTTGCTGATAAGAAGCAACTGTAGAGCCTCATTACGCACCATTTTGAGGTACAGTGATAACAAACCTAAACTACACACCAGGAACACCATGGCAAGCTGTAGGCTATCCAAGTTGTACATTTTCTAATATTTATTGTTCGCAAATAGCCATTGGGTTATTTTTATAAGAAGTTTTGTGTGGAATGTGATGTATTGCCTACAAGGCCCCATTGCCTCTGATGGTCTTATTCAGAAAAATGAAAAATTTCACAAACTGTTGCCCTGAAAGTGTAAAATGAAGGAGGAAGGTTAATCATAATTTTTTACTGACATTGGGTATGAAAAGTCCCTACTGCTTAGGGAGAACGAGCCTGTATGTCTTTGGTCTGATGCAGAAGAAAAGTTACAGTATGTTACACAGGAGCTGTTGAGGATTAAATAAATGAAATAGGCTAGCTGACGACTCTAGCTGCAAGTTTATGGCAGTGATAACACTGTGAAGCCAGCAAAAGCACCTCGGTTCACTGCAAAATCTAAAGCAATTATTGGAAAAGCAGTGAATCTTCGCTGTCTAATAGTACTTTGTGTTCTTTTTAGCCTTTTAAACTCATTCATGATTGATAGCTTATTAATGGTGACAAGGCCCCATGACATCACTGGGCTCCCTCTTTCTTTTTCCACTGCTCGAAAGCAGGTATATCTTTCAAACAGCCGACTCTGCACCCAGTTTTTGCTGCTCAATAGTCTTCTGGAGGTTGGAATAATCATTGTGGTCTTTTTTTTCCAATAAAAACAGCCGATGCACTAGAATCCCAATGATACTGTGATGACTGGTACTAGACTGGTGGCTAGTCTGGGATTCAAGTAAATACCCTTTTTGATCAAAACAAGTTCAATGGCCTTATATACAGGGGTTGGACAATGAAACTGAAACACCTGGTTTTAGACCACAATACTTTATTAGTATGGTGTAGGCAGGGCCTCCTTTTGCGGCCAATACAGCGTCAATTCGTCTTGGGAATGACATATACAAGTCCTGCACAGTGGTCAGAGGGATTTTAAGCCATTCTTCTTGCAGGATAGTGGCCAGGTCACGACGTGATGCTGGGGGAGGAAAACGTTTCCTGACTCGCTCCTCCAAAACACCCCAAAGTGGCTCAATAATATTGAGATCTGGTGACTGTGCAGGCCATGGGAGATGTTCATCTTCACTTTCATGTTCATCAAACCAATCTTTCACCAGTCTTGCTGTGTGTATTGGTGCATGTCATCCTGAAACACGGCACCTCCTTCAGGATACAGTGTTTGAACCATTGGATGCACATTGTCCTCCAGAATGCTCCGGTAGTCCTTGCCAGTGACGCGCCCATCTAGCACAAGTATGGGGTCAAGGGAATGCCATGATATGGCAGCCCAAACCATCACTGATCCACCCCCATGCTTCACTCTGGGCATGCAACAGTCTTAGTGGTACGCTTCTGTGGGGCTTCTCCACACCGTAACTCTCCCGGATGTGGGGAAAACAGTAAAGGCGGACTCATCAGAGAACAATACATGTTGTCCACATCCCAAGATTTGCGCTCCTTGCACCACTGAAACCGACGTTTGGCATTGGCACGAGTGACCAAAGGTTTGGCTATAGCAGCCCGGCCGTGTATATTGACCCTGTGGAGCTCCCGACAGACAGTTTTGGTGGAAACAGGAGAGTTGAGGTGCACATCTAATTCTGCTGTGATTTGGGCAGCCGTGGTTTTATGTTTTTTGGATACAATCCGGGTTAGCACCCGAACATCCCTTTCAGACAGCTTCCTCTTGCGTCCACAGTTAATCCTGTTGGATGTGGTTCGTCCTTCTTGGTGGTATGCTGACATTACCCTGGATACTGTAGCTCTTGATACATCACAAAGACTTGCTGTCTTGGTCACAGATGCGCCAGCAAGACGTGCATCAACAATTGGTCCTCTTTTGAACTCTTGTATGTCAGCCATAATGTTGTGTGCATTGCAATATTTTGAGCAAAACTGTGCTCTTACCATGCTAACTGGACCTTCAGAGTCTGCTCTTATTGGTTCAATGTGCAATTAATGAAGATTGGCCACCAGGCTGGTCCAATTTAGCCATCAAACCTTCCACACTAAAATGAGAGGTGTGTCAGTTTCATTGTCCAACCCCTGTATATATTTTTAAAAATCCATAACTGAAACTCTGCTTTTGCTTTATCATTGGATTGACTGGTGATGAATCAACACCTCAGCATTGATAACCCTCCCTGCACAACAACATAATGGCCACTTAATAGTGCACCTATCGATGTTAGATGTTTAGATATGAATCACTCTCCCACCACTCCAACAGAAACATCAACAAAGAGCATCGCTGATGACAATGTATTTCTTTCTTTCAAGGGTGGATCAATTTGGGCACAGGTTTTGCCTTGCAAATCTATCCCCCCCTATTTGCATTGTGAAGCAATTTGCACGCAATAAAAGTGAAGATGCTGTGGGTTACTGCCCAGAACTGCACTCCAGCATCAGGAGGAGACACAGACCACTTTGGAAGCTGCCTCCAGAAGACAGCCCAGGTAAAATTTGCATTTGTTATTCTTTAAAAAACATACTCTCTAAAGTGTAAGTTGGATATGATAGATACATAGGAAGTGCATTAATCATCCAAACTATCTGTTGGAATCATGACAGCTTTTAAAATCGCATCAGATAAAGTCGCAGATAAAAGAAACTATTATGAAGATTATTGAGATGGTTAACTTTCATATTTCCTATCAAATACACACACACACACACACACACACACACACACACACACACACACACACACACACACACACACACACACACACACACATGTACGTACACACACACACGCACGTACGTACACACACACACACATATATACAGTATATTTATATATGTATATAAATACTCTATATTGCTTGCCCTAGAGACTATTAATTGACAATTTGAGGATCAATTACCTTTTCCTAACATGACCAAATATCTGAAAGCTGCAAAATGAAGTGAGGGTTTTACAGTTTTTTTCATCTTGGTTAAAAGTGGGAGTTTGTTGAGGGGTCATGTGACGCACACAGCTAGGCAGACAGGATTTCTTTAAGCTCCTCTCTATATAGCCTAAATACAATTCTTAATTCAAATTCCACTGATGAACCATCTCGAAGTTTACAAAACATTGCTCAACGGCTTTTTTGTGCATCCTGGATCAAGCAAGAAGAAAATACCCACAAAAAAGGGGGGAAAGCCAAGCTTAATGCTACCCACGTATCCCTATCTCAAGCAATGAGGAGGATTCTGTGGGCAAAAGCTAACGCTGAAGATGAAGGAAAGGGCTACTAGATACTTGGATGGTTCAGTGGTGGAACAGGTATCTGCTAGCATAGCTAAAATGCTGCATGATAAGCTGGCGGTGGTGATGAAAACGGTTATAGGGCTTTCAGAAAAATTCACAGCTAGCTATCAGGCCTGGAAGATGTTACAGCCACTAACATATTGTGGCTGGAGATGCTGGACACTGTTAACTTAAAGACTAGGATCTAATGCAACAGAGAAAGAAAAAGGAGGAGAAAAGAGAGAGAGAGAGAGAGTCTGTGGGCACAGCCAGAGACTTCAACACAAAATATAGTTATAAAAGAAAATAAAACAATCAGTAATCTACATAGATCATGTGATAGCATACTATGCTAAAGTGAGTATTTTTAGCCAAATCCTAACAACACCCAACTGAAAAAAATGCCACACCGCTAGGAAAGTTAAGAAAATCCTAGTCGCAGACAGAACAATGGAATTCTCCGGTTGAAGGAAGGAGTGAAGGGCAAAGCGCCGATTGAATTATTTGAGAAATGGATTCCAAAGATTCTGGCTTAACCCAAGGACAGAATCGGTGATCGATGGAGCCGACAGAAGCAAATGACTGACAGGACGAGGCTGGAAAAGGGCCGCGGGCCGTGCTGATGAGGTTGCACAATTACACTGATAAACAGAAGATTCTGTGGGTGGCGAGGGTTAAACGCACCGTCAGCACTTTGTAAATGTTCTGAACTAGTATTGCTGCCTCAGCTTACAAAGATTCTTTAAGAGAGCGTTTATTATTTTTTTATTTCTATAAGGCATCTCCCTTCAGAGGTTAAATAAAAACAAGGGTATTCATTATATGTGATAGACTTTACTGTATCTCTCTCAATCTTTTCATTTTAGCTTTTTTTTCCCTGGCATGCATATAAAAACTGAGAGAATACTTATTGGATTCCAATTTGACATAATCCTAATCCTATTAGTATTTACATATAGATATATATGGACAAGGAACCTGTAGAGAATGGATGGATATAGAAACGGAAATAGAATTAAACTTGGCATTACACACGTCACAAGTACAAAGCAACACAATGCAGTTGCATCCACCCATGAATATGCTGTAACTGTGAGTACACAGTGTGTATATACAGGTCATGAATGTACAGATTATAAACAGAAGTATATTATTTATACAGTATGTAGAATAATGGACACATAAAAGTGCTATCAGAAAATAGTTTTGTTTAGAAGTCAGGACCATGACAGCTTTGGGAAAAAAATCAGTTCCAAAACCTGTTGGTCTTAGTCCAGAGTCTCCTGTAGCGCCCCAAAGAAGGCAGGAGAATGAAGAGTTTGTTTTCTGTGTGACTTAAGTCCTTGATGATTTTCCTAGCCCTAGTTACAGACATTTAACATAAAGTAAGTTTTCTTGCGATTAAAGTTATCAAGGCCATGAGAGGAAAGAAACAATTTTTGTTAGCATTGTAATATGTGTGAGCTCCAAACGGGGGTGCTAGAGCTCCACATGTTGGTTTAGCCAACATGTGTTGGCCTATTAATAACCTCTGACAGGCAAAAAAAAAAAATTATTTGCCCGACATACTTTGCAAGCCCAAGTCTTGTCACAGCTAAGAGAACACATGGAGATGAGTGACATATGTCTTGTATTGAAGTATATTGATAGTGTAAAGTTAAAGACAAAAATGTGATACTGAGGCTTGTAACATTTTCTCAATGAGTTACTTTCTAACTACATTCATCAGTGGCCAAAAAGAGCAATCTGTGCTTTGGCTGAATCGATTAAAGGATTTATTGGTAAGAGTAAAGAACATAAATGCCTCTTGTTTTACTTTGGTCAAACCGTATACTGTCAATGTGAAATCAACTGGTTTAATTAAACACTATGAAATTTTGATATATAATTGTCATCCTCACGATGGTTTTAATGGAGTTTTATTCCACCTGAAATTGATCCTTAAAGCCCGACGACATGCAGTTCAATTGGCCTTCAATACATGTAGTTTGTCCTCTTAAAACTAACACCCATTGATGTATGAATAAGTCCAAAAACATACATGTTATCTAAACTGATGAGTCTAAATTGCCCAAAGATGCAAATGTGGGTTTACTTGGATGTGTGGCACTTTGACAGGCTGGGGACCTGTCTAGGGATGGATTTAGATATTAAATTCTGATTAATAAAGCGTGATACTTTTTAGTGCTGGTTTGACAAAAGAAATGGTGCTTGATAGTGTTTTGCACTGGAGCTTCTATGGATGTGCCTTTCTAGTCTGTACACGCGTCCTTGAGAAAGACACTTTACCTCATGCTTTTGAACTGCAGTGGCTTTTAAAAAATCAACGAATAAACCAAGAAGTGTCGAGGTCAATGGGTGAATTTGGTTTTTAGCGTATAAGCGTTTTCGACTGGTAAACAAGACGAGAAAAACGCAGTCTCTAAAGGACGCAAATTCCAATATTACAGCAGTGAGGTGAGTTCAATGCAAAACAAAGACATTCATAAAGGCACTACCACTACATTGCTTTGCAAGTTCAACATGTCAGTGCGTTCCTCGTCTACTTGTTGTGGGTTAATTGACTTGGGGGAACTGCAATACAAACAACTGCTTTACCACCATTTATTGCTTTGAACCCTGTGTTCGCTATGCGCTTAGTGCCGGGCGCGCTGCACGTCACCTGCACGCCACACGCGTGTTTGCACAGGAGCAGGTGGGCAGATGCGGTTACCTTTTACTTTTCATAAAATAGGCGGCCATGGCGGCCACTTGACACAGGCTACCCGACTTCATCCCGTTCCACAAAGCTGCGGAAGCTTAAGAATGTAGCAAAAAGGGGGCATCCGGGTAGGAGTTAATGACAGTCCTTTGTTCAGCATCGGGCCTCTCGTTGGACTAGACCGCAGACGGACAATAGTCGGGGGCACAGGTCCTCCGAGAGTTGAGCCAGGGGTGATGTGTCAGTGTAGGACTCAAAGAAAGATCTGCATATGAAATGGTCTGTTTTTATCATAGAGCCAGTGACTAATGTCACTTTCCCCTCACAGGTGTTTATCGCCTAATTGGATAATTTGATCCATTGAAACTTATTTTCTTTGGAGTAGCAGTAATATAAAGTAAGCATGGCTTGTTGTTATGCACAACTCCTTTAGAAACGGGGTGTTAAATTTCCTATAAACACCGAAAGGGTGTTTTGAATTAAAATTCCCAAATCAAATGTTTCAACACATTTCCCAGATGCATTCCAATGTATATTAAACTGATTTATTTGTATTAATAAACGGTAACGATAATGGATGTATGAATGGATGAATTCATTTCGATGGCACGCCAGAAACTATAAGGGTGGTCCCATGAAGACCTGTGTAATTTAGCATGGTTATTTTCTTCCTGTATCAGTTTTAGAACATTTCACCAGGGGGTGACTGAATAACTGCTGGTTTAAAGCTTAGTTCTATGAAGTATCTTCTTGAGATTTGGGAAGCATCGTATCCTCTCCCTTAACTGCCAACAGCAGATTCACCCCAAATCCACAGAGACACTTTAACATCGTTACTATTCATCAAAATTTACAGTTCAGAGCTGTTTAGAAAATAAAAGAACAAAAAAATCTTGTTTTTTGTGACTAAAATACATCTTTGTATTCTCAGTTCGTGCATTGTTAAACACTGAACAGTCGTTTTGAGTTTACGCAAATAAACGATATTTCTGCAAAAATAGCTGAATTTTGACCCGCTGGAATTCATTTCTTTAAATTTGTGGCTCTTTTGATTTATGATCACGTTACTTTCCCGACTTTTGGGCCCACTATCGGTTACTGTGACCCCGGCACATGCTAGTCTGGCCTACCCAGCTGAGGAATTGATCTCTCATTTTCATATTGACCCACCGTTTCCCATGACCTCTGACCTCTCGGGATCAAACCTACAGCCGTCTGGGCCGCCTCCTCTTCCACCTGGCTCTTATCTCCCCTCTTCAGACACTTTAGACGGATTACTCCCCGCGCAGGATGACTTTGCTAAGCTAACAGAGAGGTTTTGCACCGCTCCCCATGTGAACAACTCAGCCACAAGCTAGAAGTGCAGTTTTGGGATCACACTTGAGGGAAAATCTGTTCCTGAACAGGTTATTTCGCGTTCTGTTTCAGTTGAATTGTCCTCTGTCCCTCTAAAGAAGCACGCATACAGATGTGGGAGGACACCTCTCAGTCTGTTGCTCTTTCTCCCTCTCTGTCTGGTCCTTTCGGCTCAGTGTCCTCATTACACAGCCTAGTTTTGATACATGGCGCCCTGATAGTTTTCTAGCGAGAATCTGGGTCAGTTTCGGGTGCCGGAGATAGCTCAGGCCCCAAGGCTGACTTAATTCAAGGAATATGTTACACGTTTGCTGGACAGAAACCGGACCGGTTTAAGCAAACACCATCAGATTCTAGCATTTTGACCATATAAAATGTTGAACTAGGTGATAAGACACACTGGTGCCAGGTGTTGGCACACTGTAAAGAGAGATTTAAGCAACTCCAGATGTTTTTTTGTTTGTTTCAAGGGTCACCGTTCAAATTTTCTCCTCCAACAGAAGCATTGAAATAAACTTGTAGTGTAATCAGAAGCAATAAATCGGTTTTCCTCACCATTTGAAGGGTTATTAGTTTAGTTTAGAATGAATTAAACATCTAAAATGGACGTCATCGGATGGCGCAGACTGCAATGTGAAAAGTTTCTCAGCTTTGACGAAATTACTGAAAATATGTTCCGATTTTTCCCGATCATCCGGAGCCTATTTTATTGAAAGTGTTTCCTTTTTTTGTCTCTGAGTGGGGCTTACCCCTCGAAGCGGAGTGAACTTTAGTCTAGCGGCAGCATTCCTGATCCCTGCTGAACTGAGAGATACAGGGGAGAGGGGAGGTCGGGAGAGCTGTCAGAGAAGTGGGGGGAGGCAAGAAAAAAAAGGGAGGAAGTGAGTGTTCATTACAAAGTGTTCCTCTCGGTTGTGGGCATGCCCAGTAGAGTTTGCCTCGCAGCCTGAAATCCAGCCTCTAAATTTGAACAGGAGGAGATGAGGTGACCGGGCAGACTTTCGTTTGCTGCTCTGTCTGGCTCTGTATTCTTTCACCCTCCTAAAAATTGATTGGGGAAAGATTTATTTATTTATCTTTTTTGTCATGGCAAAAAGGAAGAGGAGGTCCAACACACTGCAAAAGGCAAAGTCAAGAAAAAGCAGAGGAAGAGGGATGAAATGGCACCGGTCTTTTCTCCTCCGTCAGTGACTTATCTCTGAGAAAAAAAGCAAAAGGACCAACTTCAAAAGGAAAACAGGAAGGAGCCGGAGTGTGAAACGTGAACGGAGAAACCAAGAGGGGCTGACTTGCGCTGGTGTTTGCTGTGCTGTCCAGGTTAGTAACACAAATCTAAACAACAATTGCAGTCCTTCTCCTATTATAACTTCCACTTCATGCTCGTAAATCCCTGCTTTGCTCTATTCACACGGTGCCTAGAGAGAGCTTTTACACGGTTGTGCTTACATGGTTGGCTTTCAAAATCAGTGCTTTCTTGTGGAAAATCGTGGTCATCAAACTGAATGAGCGACACTCTCGGCGCCAACCACTCATGTCACTCACGGCCGGGGCAAAACAACTCCAGCTGTTGCCCCCAGCCCCTGCGTGTGGGAGCGTTTTTTTCTCGCACACGGACTCAGATGTTTGGCCGCGTACACGTGCTGAGGGAGGACAAACTCGCTGAATGAGGCCACGTGGTGACAATAAGGGAGAAATCACAAAGACCTACTCTGGGCTGGGAGCTATCTCTCACTCGTGGGATTTTTAGCTGAGATTTTTTTTATTTTTATACTGAAGGGAATTTTTAATGACTTTCTAAGAGAGGTTATATTCTGTGGATGTGCTCAGATATTATATATAGTCTGGGATATAACTCTTTTGTTCTAAAAGTCTAATCCTATTTCAAAATGGCTGAAAAATATATTATCTTTTTCTACGTTTTATCAATGCAACTATGAGAAAATATCTTTTTAAAAAGTCCAAAGTGTAAATTGTTTGGAAAACGATAACAGAATACCATTTTTCAAAAATATTTGATCTCTGTTTTGTGCAGATAAAACGTCTGTTTTATCATTGCTATTACCCTCAGTGATGAGCAGGGCTTAAACATATTTAGAGTAGTTGTGACCACATACACTAAAGCTGGGACTCAAATCTGGTGTTTCCAACAGTCACTGTGAGAGTTTTCCTCATACTTGCAGCAGACGATGAATCCTTTCAGCGTTTCAGTTTACCAGCAGCGCATTTGCTATTTGTCTCTGGGGAGAGGATGTCACTTTTGCTGTACAACTTAAATCCCATTTAGGAATTTGTTGAAAAATGATAACTCAATTTCGATGTACTTAAAATTGGAATAAAAAAAACACAATTTTACAGTGTAATGGGAGGATTTTTACCGCGTATCCAGTTCACTTTTGATATAGTACTTTGTTTAATAAGTAACTTTTTAAAGTTTCTTCTTGATCATCTAAAAAAAATACATGTTTCACAATTCATTTTTATGCATTTAAACTGGATACCATGACCATGCGAACTTAAATGCATTCAAAGGTTACAACTACAACACAAGCATTTATTTGGGGTCTTGGTTGAGACGATTATCAGAGTAACTTGAATATTCATTCTTGTTTAACTCATATTTAGGTTTTTATGTATTACGTGCATCATGTTAAGCACTAAAAAGAGCCAAGGTATTTAGAAATATTTTCTCTATAGAAAAGGGATACGCTGGCTGTGCAGGGAATTCTTTGAAGATCCATCCCAGTTTCACAACCACATGCTATTCTTTTCAAGCAGACAGATCTTTAAAAGGGAATCGTGGACTTTTTGTGTTTTCGAAACATTATGGATTTAGGACCTTTGTCAGAATTTGTACCTCTTTTGTTTTCTTTGGCTTTGCAGGACCTATTGACAGAAAATCAATTATTTGAACTTCGGTTTAACAAAAAAATTGTACTTAAACGCATTATGAGAATTGTTAATGGCATTTCTAACCATTTTTCATTTTCATTTAGATTCTCACAGTAATGAGAGAGTACATTATCACGTGCACAGAACTGTGAAAAGTACCCACTGGTTAAAAGCGGCATTGAAGACCCAAATGAGGCAACTCAGAAAGCTATTGAAGCCGCTTATATCTGAACCCTCAGGAGCTCATTTACTAAACCAGCAGGATGGCTCGGTTCCCATGTGCTCCTGTCTGGATCCCACCCCTGATGGCCGATCTGGGGCTCCGTGATCCATCACCCAGCAGGCGGCCATGTTTTTCTGAAAGGGCCGTGAACTTGTTACCTCCCTTGGCCTGCCAGCCTGAATGTCAAACTCATTTTTCTTTTGTCGTTCTCTCTTTTCTCCGGTCTCCCCCCCCCTTTCCCATAACTGCTGGGGTATTGAAATAATTGGACCGCATTCAGTGGGACCAGGTTGGCAGTGCAGCCCCTGAATAGAGATATCAAGTTTGGTGCCAGTTTTGTGTGACCTCCCTTTCACGGCTCCTTCCTCCACCTCCCTCTCAGGTCATGAAGGGTCATCATCGTGACTCCTGCCTCTCAGTACAATGCCAGAATATCCACGGTACATTATCTACAGTGGGTCAGCTGGCCTCGAGCTCCGTCTATGGTCTATTCTTCCTCGGGATCTTTGGATCCAGCCTGTTCAACATGGCACACATTCAAAATGGCAACCTCAAGGGGGCTTTCATTCATCCAGCAGAATTCAATCACTTGTCTTTTCTTGTCTCTCCGTGTCTGCCGCGTTATTCAGAGTTTAATGAGGAAGGGAAGATAAAGGCAAGCTTATGGTTTGCTGCGTGATGGAGGACTCGCTTTTTTTTTTTTTTTTGTTTCTGTGGGAGAAGCCACACAGTGAGTGTTCATGTGAAAGGAGTTCTGTTTTTTTTTTTTTTTTTTTTTCACCAGTGAGGAAAGTGATTGAGATGTCTGAGAAAGAGCCAGGGAGTCTGGAAAAGTAGGGGTCATTAACGTGTCAAAGGGACTGCAGCTCTTCAAATATTCCATTTTTGTGAGGTGTTGTGTCACGAGTGGAAGGTTTTTTGGCACTAAAAAGAGGTATTCATCCAAATTCTGAGAGACGTTACTGGTAAAGCACATTTGTACTTTGTTCTGGTCATAGGCATCAAACATTTACGAACCCCCAAATCCTATTCTGACGCAGCCACACATTTACACAGGAATACATCGTGTGTAAGCGGGTGGTTTAGAGTTTGGTCCTGACGTGGTTAGAGGGCATCAGAATTGACCTGAGGAAGTGCATGATGGATGACGGATGCCGTGGCTGCTGCTCTGTTGTAGGATGTCAAAACTTTGTTTGGTTTAGCACAGGCATCACAGACAACACTTATAGTGGGTTGTTAGAAAAGATCGGCCTAATTTTAGTACATTAGACCTATCTCTCGCAAAGGGACACATGCTCAAGCCAAAAACACAACGCTGTCAGTGAGGTCAGCACTGTTGTACAATGCTGCAGTTCCCTGACAGTTAAACTCCATCAGCCGGTGTGTGTTTGCAGTACTGACCAAAAAATGGCTCGTTCATAAAACAGTTTCAAGGTTTTTGACAAGTCTGACATGTCACTTCTCACTAACTTCCCTGTATTAAGCATCGTCAACAGCTAAAGTGAGATAAAATGCTTTACAGAAGTTAGTAGTATAAGAAATTATTTTAAAAAGTGAAAATTACCAGAGCATTTCAGCACATTTACAGCCCGGGGTAGGTCGACTTGAAACGTGTCCATAAAATGCTGCATTTAGGAATTGCAGCAACATTTCTGCATGCAAATAAAATCAGAATGCGGCGGCCTGCAAATCTAAAGTCATAAACAATATTCTCATCTTACTCATTGGATATGGTAAAAACTCAAAGGGAAACATTTAACAATTTGATGGTAGTAGTAGGGACTAGTTGCTGGGACTTCAGATTAGCAATGCTAACTTGTTCTTTTCTGAGGAAAGAATACTCCAGCTTTTATCCTACATTTCACGTTGCACTGGGTGTTTTCAGTAGCAGTCCTCCTTGTGTCTGCAGTAAAACATTTGAGGTGCGGAAAATCACAAAATAGAAATACTAACATTTAGAGGGGCTTCACTCCACAAAAGTAAGGTGGACTACTGTAACTGAATGATTGTCACATATTTGATTTGTTGTTGTTTTTTTGACAAAATGCAAAGACACTTGATTAGTTGAATTATTGTTATGACATAATTAGCGATAAATCCAAAACTAATTAAATGTGGTTCTGATAGAGCTATTTTCTTTGCCTGGCACCAGCGCATTCCCTTGAGATTTTGTGCGCCTGCCAAAAGAGACTCTAATGTTGATGTTTTTTTGTTTTTTTGATGAGGACACAGATATAAACAGACTCACGGTTTCACAGTATTGCAAGAATGTCTTACAAAAAGTTTTATAAAAGGTCATATTTGATGGAGTGATTGGAGGTGTTTGTTGTTTCAGTTACGTAACTTCAATTACCAATCAGAAGTTCTAATTTTATTTTTAGACAGTTCTAGATCGGTATCTATTTGATTGTTACTTATTATTAAATAATTATTTATGAATGTTTATACATTTAAAAGATGCTGCTGATCTGACTTTTTATTTTTGTGGATGTTGTTCACTGGAATTGACATTTTATGACTCTAAATCCATCCCTCCATTTTCAACACTGCTTATTCCCATCGGGGTCGCAGATGGGGGGCTGTGGTCTATCCCAGCTGACGACAGGTCAGAGGCGGGTAGTCCCTGGACAGGTGAGCCAGTCCAGGGCTGACCTGGTCTTTAGTAACAGTATAACTTTAAAAATAGACTCGGAAACAATGATATATGAAGACAAAAGAACTAATGGAAGGCCTCAGGTGACAGTCTAACAGCACAAACCACAAATGAAAAGCCACAACATCTGGCCCAGAAATATTTAGAGAATTGATTAGGAATATCAGAGCATAAATACAGTAATTCAGTGGACAAGAACACATTAGCACATTAACATCCAACGTACAAATGACTACAAAAACAATCAACATGCAAATGTCAAAAGTTGTACTTCAAAATATTGCAACATCCCTATTGACAGTGATTTATTATTTGGTGAAATAGACACATGAGCAAATGATTGTTCTTTTAATTTTCAATTCACGGTGTCTTAAAAAGCCAAAAAGCATGTGGAAATATGTTTTTTTTGTCCAGGAAGTTTGAATATGCCAGATAACTAAAATCCTATAATGACTCAAAAACACTGTATTGAAACGGTGTGAACTACAAACCTTTGGTGTGTAATAACACTCTATACTGGCCTCTCCTTTTATCCTTTTTCATCTCTGTTTCCTTCCGTCCTGCCTCCGTTTTTTTCACCTCTCTCCGTTGTGGCTCAGCGGGAGTGAGTGGCAGGTTGACAGCCTCGCAGATCTCCTCATTATGCTGTGTCTGAGCCAGCAGAGATTTAAAGATGATAAAAAAAAACAGCCTGGAGGGCAATAATGACCACAGGCTCTGATGCAGGAGGAGGAAAAAAGGGAAATGCAGGACTGTTTGATGCCCATCTGATCACACACAATGCTCTGTGAATTACTTTGCTAACTATACCATTTAATAGGACAGATATAATTTTTGAAGAAATTTATATTCGACTGAATTCTGAATTTGATGGAATGAACACATTTTTGTGTTGTGTGTTCAGTATATTCTTATTGTCAGCTAGAAATACTAAACATGCAGCACCAAATGAAAAATCTAAACTGGAGGTGCTGCAGTGTAAAAGCACTTAAGAGGAGTGCAAGGTAGAAATAATAATAATATATAGTATTTCTACAGTGTTTGAGATGCTACTCTCTATTCCTCAAAAGAATATCAATATCTTACAATTTCTAATATGGCTTTAGACCAATACTGTAAGCAATATGCAATATTAGAAGTTAAAACATACTTGTGTAAATTCCACAATCATCAATGCTTTTCTTTGGGTATGTATTATGAAGACAAAGCTAGCTACTGGTAAATACTGAAAGAATAAAATACAGCACTGACCCTAAAAGCTTATTTGGTTTTTCTGCTTATTTCATTTTAGGATATAGAAATATTGCTGTTACACACGCAAAGCCCAAAAAGTATGGCAGATTTGGAAGACATTTGATTTCAAGCCTCAAGATTTGCCTCAAGGTGTTTAGTTTAGTCCTCTCCGAGTGACCCTTTACGCACCTGCGCGTTTCACAATGGTCCGAGATTTTCCGATCAGAGAATTAAGAAAGCGCACTAAACTGCACTACTTTGACTTGACTCACAAGCTCCCGTCTTCCTATACGTTTGCACCCCGCTCATGTCTCCAGACTATTCAGATGGTAATAGAGGTCAGAAGAGGAGGGGGTTCTCACGTTCAATGTGAAACTTGGTCCTTTGTGTGGTTGCAGCTCAAGCTGCCATGACAGAGGCTAGAGGTGAAAGTGAATTCAACTAAAATTCCCCAGTGACTCTGGCCTTGGGCTGGACTTTGCCAGGCAAGACTGGCTTTGTTACAGGGTGCAGGTCAATGTTCTGCAAATGTCCTGAGGTCATTTGAGGAGTATTAAAACATGTTAGCTTAGCAAATAGCCACTTTAGAGCTTAGGGAAACTCAACCATTAATCTTTAGTTAGCCTTTAAGCAATTTAAGTTGTTCCTTACTTTGACACAATAGTGAATACCAG
>JABUIW010000035.1:1773808-1788871 GCA_013363375.1 Menidia beryllina | reverse complement strand
TGAATACCAGACAATTCAGCAATACATTGGACTGTTAACTATTATATCTTTTTGAATATTGGAATATGTTCAATTCACTTGAGATACAGATTATTTCTCTCAGTAGCCCCAGGTCCATCTCATGATATCAGACTTAAATGAATAGTTGTACATAACTAAGTCTGGATAAGATCGTATCAAATGGATTAACGATTGTTTCAGTTTTAGGTATTGTAGGGGTTGGGGTAAACTGTCCTTTTACTTCCCTTTAGACTCGCCATCTCAGTGTGTTGGAGGAGTTTGAGCATTTGCATGAACCAGACAACTGAGAGGGGTGTTAGCCTCTGGTAGGATGTCCCACGGCAAGCGTGTCTCTCTGGGTCAGATAAAGTCAGACATTGACGGAGTAGCCCCAGATTTTTGTAGGAAACCATTTCCATGTGGGCTGACCACTCAGGAAACCAGAGGTCAGACACAGTGTGAGCCGGGTGTCAGGCGAAGGCCAATGTGGGGTGAGGGTGTTCATTCCCGGTGCCACAAACTGGTTTGTGCGACATGAAATTCCCTTTTAGTGGCAGGGAAAAAGCTTAAGTTGGTATGTGAAGCGCAGTTGTGTCATCTCACATCTTCCTACAATCTACTGGGGCCTCGTGTAGTAATGGTGCACACCTATCTAAATGTTGCATGAACACATTAAAGAGTAAAAATCCACTTTCAGTGTTGACAAACCAAAATACATAGTAACCTACATTTATATGGCAAAATCTATTCCACTAATTAAACACTGCACACTGAACATCTACCAATATTCCCACTGGGAATGGGATGGATGGAAGGAAAATGGATGAATGAATGGATCATCCATCCATTCTGTGATGGCCGTCGGCCATTTTGTCCCTGATGTCCATTGTGCTCCTCCATTTTAGGTCCGGCTGGCTCCTCCCCTCTTGTTTCACACACCTGTTCACTCTATAAGAGTCCAGGTAACCAAGATGGTGGTCCCCCTCCCTGTTGGATGGCTGGTGCCTCCTGGGCACTCAGCATGGTGGTTTGACCTTTGATTATGTTTGTTTTGCATCCACACACCTTACACATCACCACTGATTAGTGACTTTCAAATAGAGTATGTCGATTTTGAGTTTCCTTCATTGAATTAGCAAAACCCTAAATGTCACTGTGAGGACCTCCTCCTTCTTTGTTATGCTCTTCCATTAGCTGGGCATAGCAATTCATCCAGCCATGTTCTATAACGCTTACTCCCAACGAGGTTGTGGGGGGGGTGGTGGTCATCCCTATTGGCAAGAGGCGAGGTGGGGTATACCCTGGATAGGTCACCACAAGTTCAGTTTTTCTGTTAATGTCAAGTGAAGATGCTACCTCACATCAATGAGTGCTCGGTTGAGAGGATCGTCCATCATACACAAAAACATGATATCCACTCTCAGATTAAATAAGGTCTGAGCTTGAGAAGGTCTAGACAATCACATATTTGCCTATAGATAACTGCACAAGTCTGCATGACGTACAGCAATCATTGTTTTCATTTTGACTTTGATGTTGGACTATTTTTAGTTGGGGTTTTTTTCGGCTGTGGGCCACTGGTCTGGTACATTACTTTAGTAGAAGTTGTTGGGGTTTTCAAAAACCCTTCAGGACTTTAAAGTACATGGGATTTTCAATGTCCGGATATACTTAAGGTTCTGGGCAAAATTGTTAAGTGTTGCATGGAGGTCTGGGACAATGTCTGTGGAATGGCAAACCATGATGATGGTTCACGTTTGTAAGAAAAAGGACTGTACTGTTAGCTCCTGCTCCAGGGGAATTGTAATACTCCCAGCAAAGGTTTACTCCCGAGTATTGGAGGAGACCGGTTTTGACTGCAGGAAGGCTAGTAATGTGTCTATACTTGTGTCGCAATGCCAAGTCAGAACTTGCTCATAATGTGGCTTGATATTGTTTTGCAGACATAACCAGGGACGTCCCTGAAAAAGCCTTGCATTGATGACAGCAATTGTTGCTCGAAACATTTACATTGTCCTCTGTGGCAATGTTGCCAATCATAATAGAAATACAGAACATCTCTCTTTTTTTAAAAGAGACATATTCCAACATGGGCATCACTCCCTCAAAAGCATTCAATAAATGGGTGGCCTTGATGGTCAAATGCAGCCATAAACCAGAGCGAGACAAGTCAAATTACAAAAATATTTCTTTCAACACAACAATGTTAAAGACCTTGAGTTTCCACAAGAGCAGTGCAAGAGATATGTGAGTTTTGTTGCATTGTAGTCCTACAGGTTCTTCCAACAAAAATTCAACATGATTAAATGGAAAATGTGATCTATTCCATCATGAAAATTTCATGCACAGTAGCAAAGCATTTTTCAATGTAAATTTCAGCCATTTTTGCATGATGCCGTTTTTACGAGCTGCCATAAGTACACCAAACATTTTTTGCTATAAACTAAAATCAACTTCAGTTGTACATCACCCACATACACATTTTGTGTTTTAGATCAATGGCTGATGATTGAACCCAAAGATTTGAGAATTATCCTTGTGCAGTTTAATTTCCAAATATTTAAGAAAAACATTTTTCCACTTCCATTTACATTTACTTTGTAGTTCTTCTTTTGGGTTAAAGTTGAATGATAACACTTAAGTGTTATTTATAATGATTTTATTTCTGGAAAATTGGCCTAATTCTTCCAACAGTCATACATTTTGGGAGTGTTTGAGCAGGTTGTGCTAAAACTATTAGAGGATAATATACAAACTAAACTAAATGTATGACCAGAGAGTCCATTTTTTTTTTTTAATGTTTTGCATATTTGATATTTTCTCATATTACAATGTGGGGCTTGTTTTTGTCTAATGAAACTTGTTTGATCATTGTGTATTAAATCCAGTAGTATGAAGTCGTCTCTTTGATAACATAAAAGTGAATAATTTGTAGTAAAAATTTAAGACACTTACAGGTGTGTCATTTCTACATCCCAATTGATCTTTCATCATTCATTTTCATCCTTTCCCACTTTATCCTTTCCCACCTTCAACAGAGGATGCTGAGCTGTACGGGAATCGTAAAAACTGGTTTTCAGTAAACATACACAGTGTCTGCACTCCCACTATGCAGTTCTCAAACATTGTTACATGTTTGAGCGGTTCAACACACGGCTGAAGGATTTTCCAAAATTCCTCTTTGCGTGCTCGGTTTGAAGCTGGAGGACACAATGGACTCCTACTTGGTGACAGCGGTTATGCACAGACACACTTCTTGTTTGCTCCTTATCTGCATCCAATATGGCTTGAGCAGCAACACTTACCGCCAAGCCCCCGTCCACACCAGAGGGCTGGCAGAGTGCATGTTGGACATCTGGACGAATCGTTTCCAATGGTATACGTTATGTTTTGAGACACGTAGATGCTGTATTGTTACTGTGGCAACTACCTTAGACATTATGGCTGTGTTACAATGACCCACATGTTTTTATGCAGGTGGCGATAACAAAACTGGACATGCTTGTAGAAGCTGCTTTGCTGTGCAGCACTTTTCATAAAGACAAAAGAAAAGAAGCTGGAAACTGTTGAGTGATCCACAAGTGATCCCTTTGTTTTTGTTTGGCTACATTTTGTAGAATTTTGAAACTGGTTAAGATGAGGAAAACATATAGTTTCTTAGTGAATACATTTAGGCTGAATTGTGATTGTAATGGAACTTTTTTTTTTCATAATGGCCAAAGGTCAACAGAGGAAGTTTTGCTGTCCCTTGTCCCATGTCCCTTTCCATCTCTTTGACTGACAGCTCCACTTCTTTTTCTTCTTTTTTTAGATAATGCAAATTGCGCTCATGAAACTGCAGAAAGTTTTTGATGAATAGTCACTCTTTTCACTCGCTGTGCTGCCTGGGATGGAGATAAAGGTCTGGTTTTTCTGACTCTGTTCTGGGTCTACTGAAATTTGATTTAAGCTCAGGTCATCTTTTTCCTGAGAGAATTATGAAACAAGACATGAGATTTCCATAATATTTTTCCTTTTTACTCATGGTGGAAAAGATAATAATATTTATCTGAACAGAACAATGAAAACACACAAACAAAATGCATAAAATACTCCATTTGCTCTGGGCTTTTTGGTCGGGGGCTCCATCACCATCCAGCCATCAACTCATGTAAGTAATGCTACTTTTAAAAGCAATTGATAATGGACAACTTTTACCATTTGCAGTTCCTTGTACATCCATTTTCTATAAATGCTACGTCCAAGTTGGGTTGTGTAGGTTCTGGAGTGTAGTCTAGCTGCCATAGGGCAAGAGGAGTATGAATTGGGGGGGGTCACCAGTCCATCACAGGACCACACTGAGATAAATTAAACAACCATATAGTCTCTTACAGTTTATTTTGGTCTCTTATTGACTAAACATGTGTATTTTTGGACTGTGGTTGCAGGAAAACATGCAAACTCCTCAGAGAAAAGGTTCAAATCCACTCTTGTGGGAGTGGATGTGTGTCCAATAAGGACCAATAAAAACTGATACATATTAGTTATCCTAGGCGAGACAGATTTACAAAAAAAAAAAAATTTTGAACCAAAGACTGTTCCATACTCTTGGTGGAAATTAATTCATTTGCGTCTTAGATTTTACTACTAGTTCCCACAATTTTCTAAAACGTTCACACAGATTAACTAATGCTGTATTTGGTTAATTATTATGGATTACACATTAATACACATTTTAAAACAAAGATTTGTTTTTGTTTTAATAGTTGATATTATAATAGTTGACTTTTTTTAAATTGTAATTGAAAACAAGTAATATTGTCATTAGCATTTGTGTATAAAGGCACATACACTAATGTCATAACTTTGAGTTTGGCTTCCACTCGGGGGGTTGCTAATTTATACCTTCTTTCTTTAGGGACTGTAATTACGTTCAAACATATGGAATTATGAAGAAGTCAGAAAAATTGCTTGTAGTTCTGATACATGGCAAAATATGTTTACATTATAACATTCAGTATTTCATTAGTAAGAAATCTTAAAACATATGCTGTCGTTGTGAGCAAACACCTGGAAAAATAGTTGAATAAACACATTTGCCACAAAAAAATGCATGAAAGGGTTAAAGTACATTGAGGAAAGACAGGTGTAGTTGGATAAAATAAAGATTTATTGCATTATTATATGTGAAATTATGTAAAATAACAATTTCCCATCACATCCTATAGCTCCATGTAACAGGTAATTATTTTTCCCACCAGCAGATATCTGAAAAGCCTCCTGCCAACCTTTCACAGGGAGTCGTCTGTGAGTAACCAGCCCATCTAAGTGAGGGGAATGTGGGGCAACCATGCTGTGATGTGAGGGGCTTGCTGGTGCTTTTGATCATGAGGCGGGGGTCCACCCATGTGTCGCACATATTGGCAAAATGGTGAGAGAAGGCTTTAGAAGGGTGTGGTGGCGAGCAGGAGGTTTGATGCAAGTGGTGCGTGAGTGGGGAGTGTAATAGGCTGATAAAATGTGTAACCCTAAGCTACAGCTATGAAATTCCTATTGCACCGAGTAAGATATACAAGTTATCTTTGGCACAATTTAATAATTGCCATCCTATAGTTCTTTTTTCACGCCAAGATGTTCTTTTTTTGGAGTAAGAAATGCAACAAAAGATCTGTGTCATGAGCTGGGATTTGTTAGTTCTGTTGTCATGACTTTAGTTTCCTGTTTTATTCTGGTATCTTTCTGGGTTTCCTGAGTCTTTCCCTTGTGCCTCTCTGTTTACTTCACTTCCCTCGGTTCCCTCCTTTTCTGGTCATCACTCAACTCCCTGCACCTGCGTTTCCTTTCTCACCTGCTCTTCATCCACAAGTAACACTCCCCTCTGTGAAAGCTTCTCATCCTGTTCCAGGTTCTTGACGCTTTACCCACCATGTGTCTGCCTCCGGCCCTGTTTCTCCTGTCTTCGCCCTTGTGTGTTCTCAGATGTGTTCCTTGGATTTGTTGTTTCTAGGTTTTTGTTTAGTTGCAAGTTTCTGTATCTGGCTTTGGCTGCGCCTTTTTTCTTTTCTTGTAAAATAAATCTTTTTATTTGGGTCTGTCCCAGAGTTGTGCCCCATCTGGCTGAAGAACTGCTTACCTGAATTGAACATAATGTCCAGCTTGGAGGGATCACTTTTGAAGATATCTTCAATATGACTAGCATGTTTTCCATTGAGTATTTGTTACCATGGTAGTGGTAACAAATCCTCCTTTGCTGCCTGCTAATAAGGGATACATTTACATATGCAATAATCAGTATCTATATATATATATATATATATTGATATATAGATAGATCCTCTTCGTAGCATATCTACAGGCATTTCTTTTGAGGATATCCACACACTCAATTACAGAACATATACTTTAACACTCGAAATACTATTGTGCTTGCGTTGTCATTGACAGTAGACCTACACACAAAGTGAAGGTTAGAAATGATGAAAGAAACTCTCGCTGATGCAACCGGGTGGTAACGCAGACACAATACCAAAACAAACTAAACAACATCACCTGACTTTCCTTTACGCTCCCCACTGTTCCAGCTCCTAATACCATTGCAAACAAGGACTGCGGCAGACGTGACAGATTCAGTGTTGAGTGCATTTCACTGACGAAATATTGACTTGAAGGGCAAAATGATGAAATAGATTCTGATAAAACTGTGAGTGTACTGTATTTTAAAAAGAAAACGTGCTGGCTTACCTGAAAAAAAAAGAAGGAAAATAACCACACAAACGCATACAAAAAACAAGGAACGGGAGAAAGTGTCAGACAAAAGGTGAACAGGGTTGCCGGTCATACCCCGTGCACTCATCTGTCCATCTTTTTATCGCCCCCTCCAATGACCCCTCGGGCCATTTTGGCATTCTCCACATCCCCTCTTGTCTTTGTCTGAGTCCATAGCTATCCACTGTTGTTTCTTGACTCATGGGCCACACACACATGACATCTTTTTTTTTACAATTAGTCAGTTCTAAGATGGACAGACTGAAAATTTGAAAATTTGAAAAAAAGGGACAGATAACCGACGTAAAGCCACTTGTCCGTTTTGCAGTGTGAGAGTTCTTCACATGAGTACATGCAGTACCTTTCCCACAATGCCGTTCACACGGAAATACTACATTCTTTACTGAATTATGAACTTATAACAGGTACTTTCTGTTAAACAGCTGCTTTTGATCAAATTCTTTCAATAAACTATGTACATGTATCTTCTAAGCATGGTGTCACAGCACACGGTTGTAGAAAAGTTTGGAGTAGTCATGCATTCAAAAGTAGTCATACATTTACATACAATTCTCAGAAATTGTTTACAGTGATGCTGCTTAATGTTACACTGCTAGTTAAAGTACAAACTGGATGACTATTTAATCATATTATCACAGTAGGGGTTGAAAGAGACTAAAATCGTTATTACTGCACTAACACACACATACATTAATTTCTCTGGACTTTATTTTTTGGAGACAAAAAAAATAAATCTGAATCATGGCCATGCTGAAAAACACAACGGATTCAGTCGGTACGATTTATGGTTAACTCACTTCGAACATAATGGAACGTAACTGAGACTTTTGAAGTGACGAAGATTGGACTTTGTAGCACAGTTTTACCGTGGTACGCTTTTGCACATTTTTGGAGCAATATAGTAAGTTGTATTGATTCTAAATAATGCCATAAAAACTATTATTTAATGCCTATGAAAAAAGAGAAAAGGCATGGTTTATATACACTCTTGGTCCTTTTTGCTTTTAAGTTATTATATCATTGGCTCCTTGCTGTTTGTGTTGAGTTGCGTACTGGCTTTTTGATTCTGAACGGTCTGGGGAATCCTGGGGAAATATCAATCAGCTCTTTGTCAAATGACTGTCAGCTGTTTAAGACAAAAGCTCCAGCTTGTGACTCGACCAGAGTCTACGAGCCAAATCTGACAGCTGCTGTCCGCCGGGGGTTAACCTGCTCTCTGTTTTTGAGTGATTTGCCGAGTTCTGCTGAGGGTGCGGACACATAGAATGGAGGGTAAAGGTTTTTAGATTAGAATCCAGTAAACATTCTCAATTTTTCCGAACAAAGTCTGCATACTTTAAGCCCCTGCGACATCGTTTCGGGGAATCAGTCTGAGGACAGGCTGATTATTCAGTACAAGAGCTGAGACAGCCAGTTGTCTGTTCTCCACTTTGTTTCGCTGTGATGTCATCCCAAAAGATACTGCCACTGATAATTCCCTGAGTGGTCTGAATAGCCACTTTCTAAACTGAATTGAATTAGTTATACCTGAATCAAAGTGGTCTGGAATAATAAGCTTGATATATATTGTTTACTACAAATGAGAAAATCTATTTAGCTGTTAATTAGACTTTAAGGATGTATCTCTCAGGAAATCTTGTTTCTTTAAACTGTGCAGCTATTGACACTGCTTTGAGTAATTATATTATTGTCTGCATTAAAACAAGTGGGTGGTGGGGGGGCTGGAGCCTATCCCAGCCGACAACGGCGAGAGGCGGTTAAGACCAAATCGTTAAACCGAAATCGGTTATTTTAGTCCACTATTAAGGTATCATTGTAAGGTGGTTGGTTCTGTGCGTGAGGAAACTGGGGGATTCTTGAATATGCTGAACTGCAGATGCAGCACAGCGGTTTTTTGGGGCCGTGCTGCAGTTTCCCAGTCGTGCCAGCAGATGGAGAAAGGAAACGTCTTCCTGGGAAAGACAAGTGCAGCAGGATGATGAGAGATGTCCAGCTCAGCGTGTGATGTGGTCACTCATCCCTCTATTGGTAATCGATCCAAATGACTTTGTTGACGTCAAAATCGACTCTCTCAATATTTGTGGTTCGAACGTGCATACTTATGCATAGTACATGATATGTTTAGATTCAAGACGCTGCTGCTTTCAACAAATTTAGTCATAAAATCTTTTTATGTATTCAGATGTAGGCAGAAAATGTTCTTAATATGACGTTCAAACTTCTCATTTTAAAAATTGTCGTCCCATAAAGTTTCTTTAAACTATTTTTCATTTTTGAAGGGAAATGACCTCAGTATGTGTTTCATCATTATAGTTTGATACAGTATAAACACATGCCTTCAAACTGTGCTATTTGCATTAAATTCTATCCTTATATTAAATTAAAACACTACATATCTCTAAATATTGAAGCAATATTTTCAGAAACTGTACAATTAGGTTTGTTTAATAAATGATATGGTTAAAATGACTTATGAAAATTTCATCTGCATATTAATTAGGATTATTTAAAAGGAAGTTTTAAATACCATCAAATCAATTGAAGTCTGATGTCAGCTGTTTTACATCGATTAGGCACCATGCAGATTTAATCAGGTGAGGGAGGTGTGCACGTGTGTGTGTGTGTGTGTGTGTGTGTGTGTGTGTGTGTGTGTGTGTGTGTGTGTGTGTGTGCGCGTTTGTGTGTACTCTTGGGGGTGTGGGGGGGGGTTGAAAACTACAATATTGTTACATAAATGCAACTTAAAGCTTTAGGAGACGTGCCTATTTTTTTCTTACTCCTCTCAAACACACGCACACACACACATTCAGTCCTTGCAGGGACTGTCTGAGGGAGATTATTTCCTCCCCTATGCGCCGTCCCCCTCGCATCCCCCAACTCCTCCCACCCAACCCCCCTCTTCTCCGCTGCTCAGTATAAACACAGTGTTCCAGAGGAATGTTGGACTCCCTGACCTCCACTGCAGTTCACTGGGTTCATCCTGGCCGCGCTGTGCTCCAGCATCATCAGCAGCAGCAGAGCCCCCCCCCCCCTTCCCTCCTCCTCCTCCTCCTCCTCCTCCTCATCTTCCTCCCGAGACCCTTCCCTTCTCTCCAGCTCCTTCTCCCCATCGCGACGCTCCCCTTTTTTTTCCTCCTCCTCCCGCCTCCTGCGCTGTTCTCTTTTTTACCTCTCTTTTTTTCCCCCCCTCCTCTGTCCTTGTCCCTTACTCCACCTCTCCACTCAAACACACGCCACCAGCGACACACACACTGACACACAGACACACACAACCTCCTTTTCTTTCTTTCTTCTTGTCCTGTGTGCTTTACTACCACCTCCACTTTACCTTGCAGTCATTTCACCGAGCAGCGTAGATTGTTCCCCTTTTATTGTCTTTTTTTTTATGTCTGACACAGTTCACTGGCTCGATTAAGAATAATTAAACACAAACTGACATCCCATGGAGGGAAACCAGCCTATAAAACAACACATTGCTATTTCCGTAGTAATAATTTTGTACATGCAGTCTTAAACCCAAGCCCATCTCTGCACACACCTTCTCCAAATCCTTTTCCACCTTACTTCCCTACAAGACCACACTTCAAAACCGCAGTGGGCTTAAGTTCCTAGAAACAGGATATCACGAGTCAGAGGCTTTAGTCTCTACCAAGAAGGGGAACAGAAAGCAAAGGGTTACAAGTGCACTCGGACACTCGTTTTTTTTTTAGTTTTTTTTACAACAGAGGTGACTACATCGACAGATCAGACACGTGGTGCTCGCAGTTTTCCCTGACTTTCTCAACGTGCCAAGGTTCACGAGGTTTAATTGCCGCAGGATGGAGCAGATTTATAAATATGCGCAGTCAGAGGCGGTCGTTGCATAATGCACAGAATGTGAGCGTCTGAGAGGATCGGAGGCTGTTTGTTTGTTGCGCGTGTGCTGCAGGGGCCGTGCAGAATCAGCCGGCCCAGTTTTTGCCGGGTAGGGTGAGGCCGATTGTCAACTCATCTCTGTGTCTGTGTCTCAGGTTGCCAGCTAACCCGCAAAGCAGGGTCAGCCCCTTCTGTATGTGTGTGGCTTCTTTTACATTGTGAATAGTCTTTTTTTAGGAGCCAAATCCACATTTAGTACAAGAATATGATGCAAACTGCACATGCTAGTCTTTTTTTTTTTGCTCATTGCTATTAAACCGTTTGGGCCTTGTGGTGATGTTGCAAACAAAATGTCCCTTTGACAACAAAGTGACAAAAACGTAAAAGTTAACACAACTTAACACAACAAGTTACTGCATTAGAGTGATAGAAGTTTGGTAAACCATTCGGCTCATTTGAAAAATTGTATTTAAACGCTTTTGTTTGTTCCTCCGATGTATTTCTGAGAGAAAAGGACAGATAATTATAATAAAAAACAATAATTTGGTTCTGTTAAAGCAGGGAGTCTCATAGATATGTGGATATGTATATTTATGAATGAAATCATGAAAGAAAAGAGAACAAGAGGTTGGAATTGGTATATGATGTGTTTATAGTTGGCTGCATTGTCTCACAAATGTATTTGTATACCTATAGAAAACATATAAGGTAAAAACATTTAAAAAGGCTCATGTGCAAAAGATGGATACACAGTTTATTCTAAGTTTTGTATGTGAAACCCCCTCTCTTTCCACCCACTGCCTGCCAAGAAACTTTCAATAAAAAAATCCAATTCTTCCCAAGAAATATCTAGTTTTGAATAATAATAGAGAGAGGAGAGATCATATCTTTCAAAAACAGACCAAATTCTGAGTGGAAAATTAGTTTTCTTCATAAAGAAGTTGATATGAAAGGTAATATTCAATTGATGATAAGAGAAAGAGTGATGTACATATTCACAAGAGAAAAAAAGACATCTTTCAGGCAACTGGTTGCATTTAATGGGACTTTTTTCCAATTAGATTGCTTTTATTTCCCAATATTTTCATACAAGGTCTCCACAACGTTCATTTAGAAGGTGCAACTGTTGCTTTGACCGGAGAGAGGAACTTGGCTGACCTCTGCTGGGCTCTGACAACAACTGTTGCAGATGTTGATCACTGTTAATGATATGGCTTTGGATATATATATATATATATATATCTATAGATATTCTTATCGCTTCCCTTTGCTTCTTTGAACCACGAAGCAGCTTTGGGGTTCGATAAAGAATCAATGGCTCATCATTGTCCGGCACAGATCATCAGAGTTTGCGTCCTAAATCTGCAGCTTTTCTCAAAACTGCTCAAATTGCAAACACCTGTCTACATACAGTACATCTTTAGTTTTCAGTTTCAGTTTTAAAACGGAAGGTTTGTGTTTCAGCAGTCCAGACTTAAAACCCGTTTTTCCACTGAGACTTTCAGGTCCACGAATGTCCACAAGCCACCAAGAGAAAGAATTTAAATCTGATCTGAAGAGACTTCATTCAGATAGAAAAAGAATGATAGAGGGAGAAAGTGAGAGTTTGAAAGCGAGAGAGGGAAGCAGATGGCTGGAAATATAGCCTGCTAAATTATTCATCCAGGCAGGAGTCTGGAGATAGAGAGATTGATAGGAGCTGGCATGGACACTTTTATTAGTATTCTGAGAGCTGTAAAGAGAGTGGTTCAAAACTCAATAATTGCCTTCTGAGACTGAGAAAAGTGATTGCATTGCAGTAGCTATTGCTGGAGGAATTTAACGTTTAGTATTTAATCAAAGTGCCCATTTGACAAACGTCAGATTCGCAGAACTAATTTCGAGTTTTGTTTAGACAATATCAGTCAAATTTGAACCAGACCAATTATTCAGTTTAATTTGTTGTGACATTTACTGTTTGAACTTTGCTGGCTCCATATTCAAAATGCAGCATGAAAAAGTGGGGAAAAAAGTGTTAGCTACCATCAGTTGTATTTGAAATTGAAATTTAGAGAAATTAGAAATGTCAGATTGTCATAATGAACCAAAAAGTGATTATACCTCATACTGACCTGTATGGAATGATTTAAATAATTCTATGCTGAAATATAAGGCCTACACAGTATAGGTTTTCCCAAGTTTTCCCAACAGTGAGACTGAATAAAAAGGAAGAAAAAAAAAGAAAATCCTGGAGGCAGTTTCAAAGTGTCTGTGTCTTACAGAGGAATTGATTAATCTAAAATCTTATCCACTGACATTTTTCAGATAATATTATTAGTTTAAATGATTTCCCCTCCTTTCAGTAATTATCCAGGCTTATCTAAAATATTTACAATTATGACTTTAATTTGACTTTTTGGTCTATCCCCATGGATTTAACATGCTGAGATGGTCAATTACGTTGAAGCCATTTTTCATTCACCTCCGTGTATCATGTTCATCACATACGACTCTTCCAGATTCACGGACACACATGAACACAGATGTACGCGCGCTCGCGAGCGAAAGGCTCCAGGGAAATAGAGCAGAGAGGAAGCTACGTGCCTTTGCCAAGCGAGGGCTGTCTGGTGCCATGGCAACCAGTGCAGATTACCCCACCCTCCATCAGTCAAAGTGAGAAGAGGGGAAAGAAAAAGGAGTCCTACATTTTACACACAGGCGGATCCAGAACGTATGGAGACGTTAACAGCGGGGGTTTCAAATGTTCACTCACTCAAAAATATTTAGCTCAAATGGGATTTAGCACCTGCGTTAGAAGAAAAAAAAGGCAAGCATGGCAGGAACTGGAAGGAGGAACAGTGATGAGAGCAGGCAAAGGTTGATATATGTGCAGGGGCCATATAGCGGAGCTAAATGCATCTGTGGAATTATACTGTTATTAAAAGCGGAAAGATTATCCAACAAGCAGCTTTACTGTGTGGGTGGACAGTTTGCTAGTGTGCTAGCGTGTGTGTGTGTGTGTGTGTGTGTGTAGGGCATGTGTGTAAATACTGCAGCCTGAGCGTGGAGCAGGAATGCTGGGTAGGATGCGGAGCAGAGACAGTGATGCATGGACAAGCTGACAGCAAGAAAGGGGGGAATGAAGAAATGAGCAGATAATATTAGCGTGCACGAGGGTATGAAAGGCCAGTTGGAAAGGGCTGTTTTTGGATCGTGTGTGTGAGTGTGTGTGTGTGTGTGTAAGGGGGTTGGATAGGGGGAATAATACAGGACAGAAACAAGCTGGAGACTCTTCTCAACTTCCTCGTTACTTTGGGATTTAACAGCACTGCAGTTCTGTTTGTCTTCATTTGAAATCTCATACACACTGTAAAATGTGCTGCATTAATTTATCATTTGTCCCTTACTGGCTCCTGTACTATTCTCTTCTTACTTAAAATGCTGGAATAGTGGCATTCCAACGATATGAGATTCTACGCTCTATTCCTCAAATAACTTGTGTCAGTAGTCCACTTGATGACACTTTTATTTCCCTACAGAGTTTTTTTTTAAATATATATTCGCACCAAATACTTTGCAGTCAAATAATTCTGAAATCTGAGACCTGGAATGCTGAGTTTATGGCATGAAATTAGATTTTGAAAGTCTGCTTTTCTAAAGGATTTCAAAAGAGATGCTGTTTTTGGTTCCTCTTTGGTATAAAAAACAACAGAAAAGAAATTTTGACATTCGGCCATGTACACAACTCCTCATGTCCATCAGCTGGTCATCTAATGTTGAGTGTTTCTCTGTACATGAGGCTTTTGGTCAGCCATGTAATAAATCCTAAGTTTACGTACTGTTGAAAGTGACAGACTGAAGACAGAGGCATTGTTTTTTATTTCTATGTCAAAGCAAAATCTCACAATTTAGCTTCCTTTTCATGAGAATCTCTCTATAGTTCAAACATGATTGGTTGCAGCGTCTGTATAGTATGCTGGGGACCAGGTAAGGAGTGTTTGAAGACGGGGTGGGACCAGATTAAAGCATTTAACTAAGTAGAATAGAGGAAAAAATGCAGGATTTGTCATCAAAGTATACTTTAACACGATACAGCCCTCATCATTCCACATGACAACTTTCCACAATGGTGGTGACAATGTTGTACAAAGGTATTGTCATCTTTCACAGCAGTGGTTCCCAATCTATTTTCCTCAAAGCCCCTCTTCTTATTCCCAGCGATTCTCTTTATCAAAGTGATAAAACAATAAAGTAAATAGTTACAAACTTGTCTTTTCACAAGGAATGAATTAGTAGTCGTTCAACAATAACATTGTTTTGAGAATTACTCAAATAATCTTTCTATGACAAGTAACAAGAAATCATTAAAACAGACTTACAAAAACAAAGAAATGCTTTTTTGAAAAGATACAAGAAACACACACACACACACACACACACACACACACACACACACACACACAC
>JABUIW010000035.1:1716261-1773798 GCA_013363375.1 Menidia beryllina | reverse complement strand
ACACACACACACACACACACACACACACACACACACACACACACACAAACACACAGACTTATTGATATACTAATAATTTATTCTTCAATAAAGATTGCATTAGAGCTCTGAAATGCTTTTAAAGTTCAATATGTACAAAATGCAAAAGATAAAATAATTCCAAAATATTCAAGTGTCTTCAATAGTTTGGATGCATGTAAAACTAGACATTTCTCCACTACTCCAAAAACAGAACTAAAATGTACACACTACACATTCACTCTTACACACTGACCCTCTCTTTAGATATTCTTGTGGAGGGGTCTTCAAATGAATGCCACTAAAGACAAGTAAGCTTAAGGCCAAGTTTGTCATAACGTCCCATAATATATTCATCAAAACTCACTAAATACATTTTAGCTTGAACTGAATCTAAGGGCATTTGCAGTAATGCCTGACCATGGCTCGACTACAACATAACACAGTGTGAGACTCACAGGCAGATAATGTCATTACAATTGTGTTTCTCTTGTTCCCAGAGACTTTCATGTCACATTCCAAAGACATCATTCTTCAAAACAGCTAAAACCTAATTTTTTTTTACAAGCAAACGAGTCAAAAGTACGATTTACATAGATAAAAATCACACTGATTTCAGTACATCCCATTCTATGTTAAATGATTGGCTCATACACTGAAAACCCAGGAACCAATGGCACCTCAGCTCACATTTCCAGATGACAAGAGTGTTCACCCGAAATGTTATTAACATAAACCGAGTTCTGTTTACTCAACTAAATGATGCCGGTGGGTTCGAATTTGTTTGGTAAAATTCTGTTGTTAGTTCCAAATTCCATTCTTCATCCCACAAACACTGGTGGAATTTAAATAAACACGGTCACCGCATTAGACGTTTATTCCATTAGCCGTTCTGTCATGTCATCAAAGAAGCATTAAGGGGTGCTGCAACAGATGGTCTGGAGCCCACATTATCATCATCACATTGTTGATCAGGGCTATATTGCTCTGAATCAGTGGCATATAAGCTTTATACTTTTCCCCCCTGCAATGGGCAGGAGAGCTCGAACCTGTTTGAAATTTTGGTGGCATTAAACGAGTATTACAGACGTTTTAAATGCTGATCGGATCAAAGAAGCTCACGGCTCACCTTCTTTCTTTTTCCCCCTCTGTGATGCAGCTGCCGGCATTCTCTGTTCAACGCGCTATAAATATAGCAGCAGACTGATGGATGCTGCGGCAGCTGTTTGCTGTTGTGTGATGGACACTTAGGCCACATATGCACACAAATTAACGTATGCGAAAACACAAGAGACATGTTTGCTGTTGTGTTTTGGATTGAATGATGTGGAATGAATTGAATGATGAATTTAAGTTATGTCCTTTCTTGGTGAACTTTAAAAGAGCTTTAAAATGTAAAATGATAAAATCTTACGCTCCTATGTAGATTTATATATGTACTATGTACTTGAATCTGAATTTGAAGAAATCCTGGTAGGTTGTAAGGTAAAAAAATAGGGTAGGCAAGAATAAGCTTTGCTTCGGCCTATTCCTTTTTTGGTAAACTGTGGGTTTGTCTATTGTTTTTTTTCTTTTTTTTTCTTTTGTTGTTTCTTGTGTTAATGTGGACAATTTACCAAAATAAAGTGATTGATTGATTGATTGATTGATCGATTGATTGATTGATTGATTTTGTAGAGTTTGGGACTAACAATCAGAGGTAGAACAATCAGAATCGCTTTCTTCTTTTGTAGCTTTAAATTCATAAAAACCCTCTGATTTATGTCTCAAAAGTGAGAATAAAACACTCCATCTGAAAATGTATTAGTGGGTCCGGTACAGCAGAGGTTAAACTGAGATAAGATAGAGGCAGAGGGATTGAATTGTCACTCAACCAGAGCTTTCCACACGACAGCATAGCATAGCAGTGAAACAATGATGCGGATGCTAAAGATCCCACATTTATCCCCCCCATTCACCACTGCAGCAGCTGCACGGACATAAGGGGCGGCATCATTACAGTCGAGCAAGGAGCGTTAATAGGCCCACGACGTGGGGGGCCTCGTGGCTTTTGCATGAAGCCCCCCAGAGGGAAGAGCATGGCGAGATAATGATGGGAGGTCAGGGGTCAGGGAAGAGGAGAAAATGTGACAAGAGTGTTGACGGATTGAATGGAGTTTATAGTATACTGTATTTTATTTCTTCAGTTAAAATGCATGAATAGATGAATGTTCTCTAAAATTGCAAATGAGATTCATTCACATTTAGAGAACGCATTTTCCTTAGTAGGATGTCGAGCTAAATGTAAACTTCCATGTGCACAGCGCCCAGATGGAGAAAAGCCATTTCTCTATCAGTAGATCTTCATCCTTTTTTTTCCTCATGTTTTCATAAATTACAGGAAACAATAATATAGTCATTTGGATTTAATGCTTTATTTGGTTGTGAAATTTCAGTTTTAGTTTAGCTTAATACTCACACATATACTCGAGGTAAACTATATAACTGTTTTATTTTGTTCACTTTACACCACCGGTCAAGTATAAGCCAATAATACTCATAGAGGAAACTCTTATTGAATTGATAATATTTACTTAACAAACTGTTGAAACACAGATAGGAATATTTGTACCATAATAGAATAAATGCGCTCAAGGATTTCAGTGATTTACAATGGCAGCTATTCTTGCCATTTTCAGACATGTTTTAGACCTCAAATAACTTCAGTAAAATGATTATTTTTCAGTACCCAAACACGGCATTCTCTTACACATGGTAAATCATTTGGTAACAAAGGAATCACAACCGCTCGTCATCACATTAATTACGTGGTTTGATTTTAACAGCACAGTAATTGACAGTTTTGTTTCAATTAGACACTGTTTGGGATAAAATTAGTAGAAAAATAGTATGAATAGAACAGAGTTTTCATTCTTTCAGAGCTCCAAATAGAAACGCACCCTGGGGTGATGGCCAGGTGTCGAGTTCTTCTCCTGCTGTAAAAATCATTTTATATGGAATTTTTTTTACATCTGGAAGCCTCTGACCTTTATCATCACCTGCATACACTTATTTCATGCCTGTGTGAGAAGAGAAGATTTTTCCTGTGCAGAGAAATGGAGAGAAAGACTATCCTAAATTTAAATATGCACAGGTTAAATGTGTGTGGATGTGCGTTCTGTGCTGGTCCTGGCCGTTTGAATGTCACACCATCATGGAGAGCTTCCAAAGCCTCACCTGCTGACACCCGCCAATAGGAATGCAGCAGATGCTACAGCCATCCAATACACAACCGGTTAGCGGGGTGGAGACAAACTGCAAGATCCCCCCTTCCACCAAAATAATTCCACCAAATAATAAGTGACAAGATTTTATAGGAAAAGGCCAAAAAAAAATTGAATATCAACAAAATGAGAAGCGATGCAGCAAAGTAAGACGTATGATAAAGCTGTAAGGTAGGAAAATGTAAAAAAAGTTTGAATGACCAGCACTTGTGTGGAAAATAGCCAACTGCATTTGCGATCACACGTATACAAACACACACACGGATATTTTGAACACTCTAAAGGGTGCTTTGATGAAGCTGTCAAAATGAAAAATGAGTCAGTCAAGGCTAATATTACAAGAGGTTGAAGAAGCCCGCTTTTCATGCAGAACTCTGGAGGAAAGTAGATTGTACGTGTGGAGGGAGACCGATGGCATTTTGCAATTGCCTGATTCACTGGCTTTGTCCATTAGAAGTAAGGAAAGATGTTCACCAAAGCAGGGACGGATTAGTTGTGTGAGCATTTCAACACGGTGTGAAGTGACACCAGTCTTAGTCCACACCAGGGGTGGACAGTCCAGTCCTCAGGGGCCGCTGTCCTGCAGGATTTGGAGGTTTCCCTGCCTCTGCACAGCTGATTCAGATAAAATGGATTTCTGAAGATTTTTAAGCCCTGCTCAGGACTGCTGATCATGTGTCGATGTGAATGAGGTGTACAGAAGCAGGGAAAACTCCTAAAAACCTGCTGGACAGCGGCCGGCGAGGCCAGGAGTTGACCATCTCTGGTCTGCACAGTCTCCCAGCACTTTGTGCCTGAAAGACCAGTGATCCATAGGAGGAAATCCCATGCTGTCTAATGAAGTCAGGATATGGAGCTGGAAAAGAAGGTGAAAGAACTGGAAATTTCTTCCCACTGTTTAAAGAATAAAAACTTCCCATGGGCATGGACTGTTCCTCTACAGTTGCAACTTTTCCATCACTGCACAGAGAACTCCACACAGGAGGACTAGAACAAGTTTGGACACTAGTAATATGCAAACTAAATGATCCAGACTTTTTACCATGACAATACATGTGTTGTTATGAACAAACATCTTGATAGAATTGAGTGAAACATATAGATAAATGTCATCATCTGTTGTCATTTGGGCTTGCTCTCCCTGTTAAGATCTTTATGGTAATGCTCTGATTGCTGTCTAACTGATCTCCAT
The DNA here is from genome assembly GCA_013363375.1 of Menidia beryllina. Lineage (NCBI taxonomy): Eukaryota > Metazoa > Chordata > Actinopteri > Atheriniformes > Atherinopsidae > Menidia > Menidia beryllina. Next base: position 1,769,325 of record JABUIW010000035.1, on the reverse strand, counting down.
TGAATGAATAAAAGACAAATAAAGTCTAATGGTTAGTTTTTACTAGAATTAAATCATTAATTAATTCATCTTTGAATAATAATGTTCTGTCCACTCGTCTGGCTTCTTCTTTGTTAATTATTAGAAGTTGCATTGGAATTTTTTATTTTAAGCATGAGTCTTAGTCCTTCTGGGAAAGTATGAAATATACATTTATTGGAAAAAGGTCAACTTTATGGAGTGAGGGCAACCAAGCGCACCCATGCAACATTCAGCTGCTCTGATTATAAAACTAGACCACTTGCTAATGTGACTAGATGATATTGATATTAAGAATGGTATTTTAAAACTCTGTTTCTGTGAGTTAATTGAAACTGATGTAATCATGTCCAAATCAGAACTTTACATGTTATGAACTCTGCAAATATTAAAGACTGAAAAACTATATATATTCCAACATGGGTTGTGTTCAGCTATGCTTTTATTACTAGCGGTCACTGTTTTTTCTTCTTAGTCTTAAATCCCTAAATGAGCGTTTATCTATTTTACACCATACATTCATTTTGTCAGGGCAATGACCACATGCTATCCCGTAAAAAAAACCTGGTGATGTGAGTTGCTTTTCCTCTTCTTTTGAGTTACAAATGTTTTGTTTTTAAAGTGGCCCTAGATGCTGGAACATCCATTGCATAATTGCATCATTTTGACCTACAGACAGAGTTGAACTCAACAACATTCTTTTTTTTTAAACAGCTACTGGTGAAACAAAATACTTGGGTTATGGGGAATAGGTTAATTTATTTATTCATTCTTTTTTCCTATTGATTTTTATGCAGCTTTGATCCTCGGAGATATATATATTTTTTTATAAGATGCATAATGTTGACATTCTTGTCTCAATTCAGTGTTCCACTGAAAAACTCTGACCTTAAAAATGAATAAAGACTAAACGAAAATCACGAATAGAATACAATCTCTTGGTTGCACAATGATTAGGCAGGTTTCCTGCCAAATGTTCCTTTTATTATTTATTGGCACGCAATGTAGAATCAAATGGGGTTGCTCACTGGCGTCCTACTCAAGAGTTTTTTGAAGCTCGATTAATCAGCTGAATGAGCATAAAACATTTGCATATCTGACTGTAAAACTTACATGAAAGTAGGGGGCAAATTTCTGTTTTCATCTATGTATTTGACATGCTTAAAAAAAAACATGGAAATGGCATGGCTTCATGTGCTAGACACAAAGAAAAATCTCTCTCCAAACGGTTCAATCGTCATTCCCTGATTAGTTCTTTGGTGACCTGACATCGACAGAACATACACTCAAATCTCTTGATTTATCTTTCGTTGTCACATGCATATACACACCAGTGCACATACAAAACGTGAGAACAGAAGATGGATACACAGAAAGATTACAAGTGAACCTGAACTCAAGCGAAACTATGGGTTAAGAAAGAGAAAATGTTGGTTTTCCGACTCCCAGCTGTCAAACAGGCTTTGACCTGCAGCCTTTCTGCTCAGCCCAGTATCCACGGAGCACTCAAGTTTTACTTAATTTATTTATTTGAGGGAGAGGAGGGTCCACATGTGTATTTCTTAAATTTGTGAGTATGTGTGGCTGTGAAGAACAAAAGATTCTTTTGTAAAGCGTACCCATGTGTCTTCCACACCATGTGTGCTGCGTACATTTTCGTGGAGGCTCATGTGTCCTGCACCTCGTGTGTGTGTTTTCTTGCGCGTTGTTGCACAAGAGAGACTAGAGCTCCACATCAATGTGTTTGAATCCCTGCGGAGCGCAGCTTCTTGCCCCGGGCCAAACCGATTGTAGGACCCCTTGCTTTTTGTCAGACCCAACCGCCTTTCTTTCCTCTGGCTGGGATTGCATCGACTTGTTTTCGGGCAAACACCTATCACGTTTCACGGCGGGTCCTTAAGACACTTTTTTCGTTTACATTTGTCTCAGATTACTCATGTAGGAAGAAGATAAGTCTGTTACAAGTGAAAGATACAAAATAATGCTACATACTTTACAAGGACAGCTGTTGATGCCGATGTAGAGCAATTTATAGCCTGATGATTAATCAGTTTTATTGTTGAAAAAAGATATACACATCATCTAATTAATTCATATTTAGTAAGAGATATGAATTAATTAGATGATGTATATATTTTTTTCATTTGACAATAAAACTGATTAATCATCAGGACTTGAAATCAGACAAATGAGTGAGTTAGTGTTAATTTAAGTTTTGTGTTTCTATAAAATGACTGATTCTTAACTCCTAAAATTCTTTATTAAAAGAACTTCTCACACAGCTCTCACTTAGATAAAAAAAAAAGAGGACACAGGAGTTTAGCCAGGACCAACACAATTTAAAAATCCAGCCACAGGCCGACGAGTGACTGAGTCTTCATCTGCTTTGTGCGCAGAAAGATTTGGTCAGCTGGATGTGATGGTAGATATAATGTGAGAGCATTCCAAGACTCAGCTGTCAGAGAAGCATGAACGTTTGCAACCTTACTCAAAAAATGTGGATTTAAGTTGGTTTTGGAACTTTTTTTTTACCATATCATTCCACATGCAGACTTTCTGTATACTGACCTCAGGAGAAAAAGATGGTTCATATCAAAGGGAACCCCTGGCAGTTCGAGCAGAACAAAGAAAGGTTTATGTGATTACTATTGGGTCCCATTCATTATCATCTGCTTATTTGTTTTTATTAAGTTCTCTTTTGTCTTGTGTTCAGTGAAGAAAGCTATGGCCCTCTGCCTGCAAAGGGGGCAAAAGGTGGCCTGTCCAGAGGACTGTGAAATGAGTGTGGAAGAGTAATAGAAGTCATTCACAGTTCATAGGAATGATTTCATTTTGATGCACCTGCAGTTGTTGCTTACATGAGAGCCCTTGTCTGTGGCACTTTGCTGCAGGGGAGACAGGTTTGAGCATCAAGATGAACTGCTCAGGATTGAAGGCGTACTCAACCAGGGGACCAATTTAGAGGAGTGTTGCAGTAGTCAAGGTGGGAGATAAACCATAAACTGCACAAATAGCTGGGTGGCATGTTGGGTTAAGGAGTCATAGAGAAATCAAAGGAGGAAAAAGAGGGTAGCTTTTATGTCCAACTAGTGCTTGTTTGGTCTTTTGTAGAACTTTGAAGTGTTGTGTATGATTGATCCATACCACCATCCTCCAATATCTTCCCACATCCACTCAGCATGCCTTCAGGAATTAAACAAGTAAGAATACACTTGTCCTAAACCCTATTGTTTTCAGGAGGAGGTTTTGAAATGATGATTGTATTAAGTATCTAGACTTATAATGGGTACAGAGATGAGATATATAAGAATTGAATAATCAAACCTTTGTAAATGACTGTGCCATGTCAAGTTGAGTAGAACGACCTAGACTGATCTATTTAGATATTTCAGGGTTAGCGCGGATGAAAATTCTGAAGCTCCACTTCAAAATATTGCGAAGCATTTGTCGGGAGATATTCTTCATGTGCTTCTTTGTTCAATATGTTCGTGAATTTGGACTGTTTCTTTTCTCATGGCTATGTGCTAACAGGTGCTGTAAAGTGTCTTTAACCATAGGCTAAATGTTGCTACACAATCAATCCTATTAATATTTATCTAAATGTATGTTTTGGGAGCTAAAGCTGCCTGCATATACTGTTAAGTACGCAGTGTATGTCATTTCACCAACTCTGTATCTCTGTTTGTTTGTGTTGTATCCAGTTATCTGTGCCATGTGCTATCATAAGCATTGGTATTACATTTTGTGGTAGGCCTCAGCAGCCTTCTGTTCTCTTCTGTCCTTTTTCTCTTCCACACACATTTCTTCAAGACTTCGACAAAATTAATCTATTTCAATACATGGTTATGCAGATGGGAATATTCTGTGTTGCCAACTAGATTTCATGATTTGGAGACATTTTTTTTTCTTTTAAAAAACATAAACCAAAACATGAAAGAGCATTTTGAATGGACAATGATTCCATTCTTTATAGGAAAGTCATTGTCTACATTTTCCACTTCTGATCTTAAAAAAAAGCCACTTTTTGAATTAAAAAGAAAAGAACTGACCTGGAACTTGAACTATGACAACACCCCCTTTGGATATTACACTGAGTTAAACTTTGTTTGTGTTTACAATCACGCAACATATTCTGGATGAGGTGTTAATTCAGATGCTGAGAAGTTCAAGTAAATCTATTTACAGAATGGGCTTCTAGATTCTAAAAATGTATGTGAACACCACATCAGTTGATACTCCAAAATTATACAACTGCTGTTTTATGTTTCTGGAGCTTAGATGAAAATGTTTCCCATCAGTGAATGTTTGACTGCTTTCTATCAAATCAAGCCCATGTTATGCCTGCATATGAGTAAACAGGGCATTGATTTCAGACTTTAGAAGTAACTTTTTCCAGCGGCGGGGAAAAACTGGCAACAAAGCGAGCAGATGTGACATTACATCATCGCAAAACCTTCAGATGACTTAAGCACTGGTGCTGGGTGATGTCATGCGTTCAACTGGAGTTAAAAACATCACCTTATCGACATGGAAATTTGATAGGGGGTTGCTATTTTCGACTCTGTTTTTTAAAAATATCCTTGACAACTGTGACGATGGTCCTAATACGAGCTGTAATCTTTCCTCGCGCTGTACTGTCCTTCACTGTACTGAAGGGAAAAAAGACACTCCTCCACTCCACACAGCTGTCCTAGAAACGATCTGGGAGCTGCTTGTTGTATTCCGTTTGAAGCTCCGGCTTGACAGCTTCATTTGCGAAGTGTCTCAATTAGGAGGAATATTTCTGCAGACATATCTCGACTCCCAGACTGTCTCGCTAGAACATGAAAGCCCAGGCTTAAGGAAGTCATCACGAACCTCAGCAGAGACAGACACACACACACACACACAAACGCAAACACTAAAAATAGAGGCAGCTATCCTACTAACACTGGTTAACGCTCTTCACCCCAGACAGCTCAATTTGCATATCTTTAATGCTTTCGCTTCTTTCTCCTCTCTGTTTTTTTCTCCCTTCATCTTTTTGTCTTGAGTGAAACTGTCTGTTGTTTTGACATCATTCTTTGGGTGGGTGGGGGGGTTGCATTGCTATTGGAGGGTAGCTTTCTGTATAAAGAAAAGCAGCAATCGGGAAAGCTATAAAGATTTCAACAATTGTGGTAATTGGAGATTGCGGACTGGGTTAAGACACCCCCGCCACTGCCCACTCCACCGTCTTTTCTGATTTTCATTCGACTGTGCCAGGTCTTACAGGGAAAGCAGTCTAGATGGTAATAATAACAACAATGTTCCGGGCCTACAAAGTCTGAGTTCATCTGAGTCTTCCAACAATTTGAATGAACACTTTGCCAGCATTCAGTTGTGCAGTCAGGGGCACTCTTTCCCTCTTTTGGAGATTTGCAGTGTTTATATCAAAGCATAGACTTGATATTTAGAAAAGTACTGGTTTAAAAAATCTGACAAGAGGAACTTGCTCATGTGAAGGTTCATATTAGGAAAATTATTTTATTGAAATATCAGCAGCCTTTGATTTAACGGTGAAAAGATTTCATTTTTTTTTATCTTAAACGTATTTTAAACTATTTCAAAATTTAGTCTTTGTCATAATTATATTCTGAGTCTACTTCAGAATAATTGGGAACTGTTTTACATTTTTTAAATGTACACAAAGAAGGGATGCATGAGATAAATACAAGAGAAAAGGCTTTTTTCCCGTCAACCAAGCCAGGAAGTTAAAGCCCAAGGCTTCGGTTGTATTTTTTTTTTTTTACAAACAACTGCAGAAGAAATGTCTCATTATCTAAACAAAGTTTTTCTTGTTGAATTTAACCACATGCTGTAATTATTTTTCTTTTTTTAAGTAAAGTATCTCACTGATCTGCCAGTCAATAACATCATTTCAGACCAAGCATCTTTCACATCTGCCACAGCTCTGGTGTTTTTTTTTCCCTTTTATTGAGGACATTTCTATTTCAAGGTTTTGTACTTTAATTTTTTCAAGGAGGCGCTGCACAAAATGCAGATGTCTGACTCAATTTACGGAAAGCGGTCTGTTGGGAAGCATCTTCTTAAACAGAAAAACTGCTACTTTCATTCAACAAATTTTTAAAAATGGGACTGACTTCCATGTGGAAAAACAACATCTTAATTTGTTCTATGTTGTCTGTTTAGTAAACACTGGTTTATTTATTGGTTCAGATGCTTTTTTCCTGATGGAAAGATTTATGAGTTGGTGTTACATAGCTTAAGATACAAAAGTAAGCACATCTTTTCCTCTATTCAAACAATGAATGACCATGAGTAGATAAATAGCCAACGTCCAAATGGAAAGCTTGAAATAACTATTAGTCAAAACCACAATGAGTATGCATGTTCTCCCTGTGTCTGTTTGGGTTCTCTACGGGTTCTCTGGCTTCTTCCCACCGTCCAAAAGCCTGCATGTTCGGTTGAGTGGACATTCCAAATTGCCCTTAGGAGTGAGAATGAGTGTGAGTGTGTGTGGTTGTTGGTCCTTGTGTGTCTCTGTGTGGCCCTGCGATGGACTGGCGGACTGTCCAGGGTGTACCCCACATCTCGCCAATTGACCACTGCGATAGGCTCCAGTCCCCCCGCCGACCCCATTGGGGAATAAGCGGTTACGAAAATGGATGGATGGATGGAAAACCACAAAAAAAGATTAAAACAAAGTCAAACAAACATGTCTTTTGTTGCATTCAAAATAAATAGCTGATTCCGCTATCAATCCGTGAATGATTGTTTCTTGGTAGTTTCTAGGGCTTAAGTTTCTTTGGCAAGGCATGGGATGTGACAACCAACCAGGAGAAAAAATGTTTTAGTTGGTTAGTTTAGTAGATTTCTTTTCAAAGTTGTAGAATATTCTCTTTTTGAACTCAACTGCTCAAGAGAAGCTGTTTGTGAAATTTGTGTGAGAAATTTGGACTACAACATCATGGTCAGGGGATGTGAGAGATAACCAAGACAGTGAGGTTTCAGTTGGTTTTCAGAGAATGGTGGAGAAAAAATCATTAGGAATGGGCAAATCTGTGATAAAAACCAATGAGAGTTTGGACCAAAGGCCACAAGGAATGGGATAGTCCAGCAGTGACTTAATGTGATGATTTTACATGGGCGCAAGTCTGACGGGCAGCAATGTACTCCCCAACGTTGCTCCTTAATGTTGGCTCTCGCAAATTCATGGCAGGGTTTTTGGGATTTCTGGGTAGCAAAACAGTTTTTAGTCATTGCAAAAGTTGATTACCTTGGGAACTGGGTGACCTGGAATAATGGGAGAAGAGTTGGCTGGAATTGGACAGTTATTACGGATACCGGCATTCTTTCCCTCCAAACTAGTGAATTATAATGGATTTCCAGCCTGACGTTGAGGGGAAGAATGAAACTCTCCATTCCATGGTCATTCCAATTTTCTCTAGGGAGTGGATATGAGAAAAGACATTGAGCAAGGAATTTCTAGAACCCGGTCGGTAAGCAAGAGTAAAGGTAAACTGTCCTAAAAACAGCACCCACCTGGCTAGTCAATAGGAGTCTTTAAATTCTCCAAAATCTAAAGGTCTGTCCAAACAATAAATGGATATTTGACTCCGTACTCATTGTAGGAAAATTGACTATTTGGTCACCCTCCTCTTGCCCTGTTGTAATGACAGTAAACCTCAAACAGCCTCCCATTCTTGTCATTTTTGGTCAAAAGTATTCATTGGTAATTTTTTTTAAAGGATTAGCAGAAAAAAGAATCCCTCGTACACTCAGCTGCTACCCATATTTTCACTTTACCAAAAGAAGTGAAATCATGTATGCCACCTTAGCTCTTTCTGAGGCTGCAAAAGATTTTAGTTATTGGTTGAAGCGGCCTGTGGAACAGATGATGAGCAGTTTTTGATGAAAGTGTGTTGTGGAGACAAGACACACTTTCTCGAACACTGGTTTCTGACTTCATTAATGCCCTGTTGAAAGTATTGTGATCGGCCCAGCAATTTCTGCACGAGTAACAAGCATCCTGATTGGTTCATGCACAGCTGTATCTATAACTCTTTGTTTCCTGGGTTCAACATAACTGGACCATTAAAAAGAAAATGCAGCATGTAATGCGGCTGCAATATTTTGACCAAAACCAAGGCAGAAAAATGAAAAGGAAATCATTTAAATCTTTACAGATAGGTTTGACAATGCCTGAGACCTTGAGAAACAAACCCAACAAGCTAGAATTCTGGACCGGGCTAGCTAGACCTCATTTTCTTAAGTTAAACATTTAGTTAAAAATGTGCCTGCGTGGCTGCACGGAGATGTGGTTAACAGTCTTCAAAGAATGTTTTTCTCCCTTTCTCGATAATTTGGCATTTCCCTTTCTGATCATCTTCCAGACTTAGTGGCAACTGATCTGTGGATTTTTTGTCACTGTGGCACTTAAAAATGAATAGCATTGTCTCTGTCAGGTCATATCATTATCATTTCTACTATGAGATGAATCGCTGTTGGTACAATGGTCATAACTTCCTGAAATTGTTAGAATAAAAGCACATGTTTTGTCTTGGATTCGCTGCACTGCTCTGCAACAGCAGCTACAGAAGCACACTGACGTTCTCTGACAAGTTCATGGCGGGTATTGTTGTGGCTAGAATATGTGTATGTGTATTTGTGTATGGGGGATGGGCAGAGAAATGGACTGGTAAATAGCAGGTCGGCATGCAGTTGCTGTTTCTCTTTATCAATGAACATAGCGAAAAGACAGAATGTGAAAAAAGGAAGAAAGAAGCTAAGGAAGAAAAAGAGAGTATGGCAGAAATATTTCAAATGCAATTTCAAATGCACTAACAGATATTATTTTGTTTTACCCTGATTTACCTTCTTTGTTTAAAAGAAATAGCAAGTTTGGTCAGTGTTACTAAATAGGAAAGGCTGACTGATAAACAAGACAGGCATAAGTAAATTATTTGTGTAACATTTCTACTACAAGTTAATTAAGTGTGTGTTCAGACACAATATTCAGTCTAGTATAACTTGTCCCTCCGTATTCTTGAGATGTATTGTGTTTTTTTGTTGCACTGCATTATAATGTAGTACAATAAAATATGATTAATATGTTGTTATATACATATACTCTAGTAACATATCTTGAATACATTTTCCTCTCTATTCAACAACTGTTGAAAAACAACTCTCAGAAACCTTTAACAATCAAGATGTTTTAAGATGTCAGTCAGGCCATAAATAATAACAACATGCTTATTACCTGTTATGCTGTTCATGACAATTAAAAACTAGAGGTCAATGAGGAAAGTGTAAAAAATATGACTCATGTAGCAGCTAAAATATGTTCTCTCTGGGTACTCCAGCTTTGTCCCACCAACCAAAAACATGTATGCTAGGTTCATTTAACACTCCAAACTGGCCCTAGGAGTGAACGTGGATGTGTGTGGTTGTGTGTCTCTGTGTCTCCCTGCAATGGACTGGCAAAATGTCCAATGGGATAGGCTCCAGCCCCCCAAAATACGAAAGAGGAGGCAAAATCTTATACGGCTTTAGCTCTGCATGCTTCCGCCAATGGGAATGGATTTTTCAGCATCGCACTGGTCGTGAGGGTCGTATGTAAAGATTCTCTCGAAGCTTCCTCTATTAAATGTGTTGCCTCTTGTGGCAACTCTGGAGAACTTTTAGCCATTTTCCTTTGTCTAATTCCATAAATTTCATTTGAGTTTAAAAAGATACGTATTCTTGTTCTTTTGTTCATTGGAGGTTGGGAAACAACTAATGATGCATTAATGCCACTGAGTGGAAAGAAGGAAGGAAGGTGGACCGAATATCACCCCCCAAAACATCTTCATTTCAAACAATGACCTATGTTTTAAACAAAAAGAAAAAAAAAGAAAGACAAGGCACCAATAGTACGCATCCTGGGTTGTTTCTTTGCAGTCTTTTCCAAGTCAATGTTAAGACAATAACAATCCAATTGTGGTGGAATATGCATTCTTGCTGTTGTCAACTTTTCATCTGTCGTCAAGTTGTTTTAACTCGCTGTGTGGAGCAGCCAATCAGAGGTCAGGTTCTGTGGACAAGCCACATAAGTCCCACCCACTGTGTTTGATGGCTGGGTTTAAATAATTCCATGACAACAGCGCTCGCACTGGAGGAATTGAATAAAAAAACACAAAGTGAAATAACTAAATACATTTGTAAAAAAAAGTTATCTTTAAATGAAATGATACTATTTGAATTTTATTATTAAAAATGGTATATGTAATTCATTCATGGAACATTTAATTACTGAATTGTGTGTTTTATGTTTCATGATTCCGTGATTTATTTATGTATTTATTTGTTTGTTTTATTTTTGGTACCCTTAACCATCCATAGTTTTCTTCTTCTCACCTTTATTTTTTTTGTTTTTTATGCAATTATGATCAGATTTTGAATAGAAATGTTTCTGTTTCCACAGTCCTGATCTCTGCTTCAAACTGTGGAATTCAGCAGTTTAGGAACAGCTCTCATTTCAAGTTAAACTTCACTACTTCTCTGAGAACTGAAACGAAATAATCAAATAATACAAGATAATTAAGTGATAAAACTTTTGACTATCCATACAAATGATATGCAAAAAACTAAATAGGACGATAAACTTGTCTATACTTATTGCTCTTATTGCACTTTTAAACACTTCTTCCAGATCATTTGTCTGAGCTTTTATCCACCTCGCTGCTCTGCACAGACGGCTGTGTTTTGCTCTCTTGCTTGTTCTAAGCTTATTGGCAATTGGCACAAAGTAAGCCATTGCTGCAGCGCCGTCCAATCCGCTGCACACACGCACCCTCCACTTCCTGGTCTTTATCGGCCTCTGATATCTGATTGGACTGAAAGTGGCACATAAACCCTTCCTCTCATCCATGCTGTATATCGTCCTGTGTGTTTCCCTAAAATGGCTGAAATCCTTCTATTAGTTAATATTCCCTTATGTGACTATTTGTGGTCTCTATGCATCTCTTGAATGCCATGAGAGGGATGTAAAAAATAAAAAAGGATGTACTCCTGATGGCTTATCTATATGAATATCAGTATGACTAAATCAAATATATGCATACCAATAGTAAAATTACAGCTGTTTTTTGTTGTTACCTGTTTTGCCTGTCAGAAATACAGAAAGTTGCCTAAATAGTTTTTAGATTTTAAGGGCATCTCCAGCTGTGCAGCATTCCCATCGGCAATACAAGCGAGTCAGGCAAGGCAGGGTCAGATGAGGACACCATCACAGTGGGTAGGGTGATTTGGGAGGGAGCGAGATAAGTACCAGAGTGCAGAGAGATGGAGAGAGAAGGGAACGGACGAGGGCATAAGGAATTTAAAAGAAGGGGAAAGAAGAAGGGGGGTGATGTGCAAAGTGTAAACAAAAGGGCAGCGAGAAAAGCAAACAAGAAGCTATCTCGAATATGATGTAATGTATTTGAATATAACAGCTTGTATTTGATTATTTGAGACTGGAAAAGGTGTAAGGTCTTTAGCAAAGGTTTAGTGCTCAGTGTATCATCTTCAGCATACTTTGATTCATGGTTTTGATGTTAAGTTTTGAGTACTTATTGAGATTGAATTAGAATATGTTTTGCTCTCATGATTCGTAAATAATATATTGTTTGATTAGTTGTTTATTTAATGTAAATGACAGAAGACCTGTCCAGGGTGTTCCCTGGCTTGTACTGTAAAGCAGTTTTTCTTTATCTATTCATGATTTAGATACATTATTAATATATGGCAGCTATAAGAAACTATAGGCAAATATTTATGAATGCTTGGCCATAACTATTAATCAGTCAGTAGAAGTGAAAGCAAACTGGAGTTACCAAAAAGAAAGCTAATGAAGAATGAAGCCTAAAAGTTTGAAATATGTTGGTCTGAGGAGCAGGTGAGTTTCTCATCCATGCCTTCTGTTATATTCTCACTATTTTTGATCTTCCTTTTTCGGTTGTTTAGGTTGCCCCTGAAGGCATCCAGATAGGCGTGGCTTGATTGGCGTACACCTGAAGCCTTTTTCACCTTGCTACTTGCCAGGTTCGTGTTGCTAGTGCCAGATGATTCTCTCCCTTTGGCCTGAACTTGTGTCTTTGAAAGTCCTATTGTGTGCTTTTCTAGATTTTCAGACTAGCGTTCTCTTGTAAGAGGTGATTTTTTTCAGTGGCCTGCACAGCAGAGAGCAGTATGGCAACCTGTTTTTTTTCCCTTCTCCTCCTGGCAGTGAATTTTTGTTGTTAGTTTTTGCCTTTGCCCTCTTCCACAGGGTTTTTAGATTGTAACTTTTTCATGCGTGCTAACAGTGATTTTTGGTTGTACTTTCCACTTTTAAGAATCTCTTTATCTGGTTTTCTTTCTTTATTTTCTTCACCAGTAAAGAAACAACATTTTTGACAAATTTCATTCCTCTGTACATACTTTAAATGGAAGCTTTTTAACTTTTTTAATTTGATTTGAATCCGTAGTGAGTTGAAAGTTCTTTTTGCAGTCTTATTCAAACAAAAACACAAAACCTTATTCTTATTTTGTATTTGTTTTATCCTGGGTGAATAATCATCAATGAGTAAGACTGATCCAATCCAGTTTCTATCTAGACTTCCCATCTTGCCTGCCTGCATCTTCAATTTCAGTCTTCTTAGTCTTTTCTTTTCCCTGTGCAACAGAAAGGTTTCCAAGACAAAAGAGATCACAGATAAACTTTCGCCCCTTAAAAGGGAAATTCAGGCTGTAACCAGTACAAACCAACAGATCCAGATTAGTGACATTTCCAGAGGTTTTCCTGACTGCCCCACTAAAATGTTAATAAGCTCGTCATCCCACTGGTGATTATGCAAAATAAAAAGAGCATGTGTGTTCTATGGTGGTTTTCCGCAGGTGTTTCATGAATTGCTTGTCTGTTTTTAATTTGTGAAAATGGTACTTCTGTTCTCATGACATATAATGACAGCGCTGGTTTGAAACTTTCTATCACTTTTAATATATCTGTAAATATTTGGCTTTCCTGTATTTTTTAACACAGAGAGAACTGATTTGGTTGTCTTTGCAGGACAATGACTAAGTCCAGTTTCTGCCCTGAACTCAATTTTACGCTGTCTTACTGCAGAAGGCATTTCAAGTTGTTGTTTGTTTTTTTTCTTTCTTGTCTTAGTGGATCAGTTTGTGGTCTCTTGAGCCAACTGGGGTACAAAGATTAGGTTGTTAGCTATGATTTCATGATGACAAACCCATAAATATGTGGAGTTGTCAAAATGTTTTATATGTATGAAATGCTGTAAACAAATGTATGATGAAAATGAGAACAAATTTAATAAGGGAACTAAAATCAAAGATTTCAAATGAGATCAAATACCCAAAAATATAACTCCAGTTGTAAGTATTTGTTCCATTGTATACACATTATAGAAGTAGTACTACCCAGCTAAAAAGAATCTTCTTTTCTGCCATATTATGATGTCTAAAAGTTCAAAATGCCAACGTGCAGTTACATTTAGCTTTAAGTTTCAGTGTAAAAAGGAGAATCATTTGACTTGGTTGGTTGCTGCGCTGCCATTTTGTGTCAAATGAACCCCGCGGTAGATTAGGAGATACTTTCATTAAACCAGTCCATGGCTGAATAGAGAGAGAGAAAGTGGAAATTTGGAAATGTGGAGAAAGGAGGCAGAGCTAATTAAACTGGCGATGAAGAGCTACGAGGATAATGGCTGAAAGAGAAGGGATTGAAGAGGGAAGGAGAGGTAAAGCGACGGCAAGAAGGCCAAATGTGTCTGGGAAAGTTTTAGAGCTGAAGTGCATTGTGGGAGAGCAGACAGTGTGTCTGGGATGTCTGAGGTGTGGATTAATGCCAGCAATTGGAGGAGTACTGCTGCAGTTGTGCGTGAGCAGAATATCAGACAGAAGCAGTCGGGGGGGGGAAAAAAGGAAAGAAGATAGAAATGATGCAGACAGTATAATTTGCAAAGAGGTGAACTGAAGAGGAGGAAATAAAGATCCGATCTGTAATAGAAATGTTATGCAGCACATTTATAAAGTCTACAAGTTGAATGGGGAGTTAAGAAATGGTTTGAATTTAGAGTTGAAAAGGGTTAGCCCTGGAGAGAGATGACCTCTCAGGCAGAATGAGAACTAAAATAACATAAAAGAGCTTGTGTAGACCTGCCACACTAAGACCAGTTTACCTGAAGTCCAGGCAAGGGTTCATCAGGTGCATTTCAGTCCGAACCCATAAGCCGCGATCTATGAAATGGCACAAGACAACTTTACTTTCTGCATGAAAAGCAATTTGAAGGGATTACAAGGACTGCAGCAAACACATATTATGAACCCCGACTCAAGCTTAAGGCTTCAAAGAGTAAAATTTCATTACAGCGAGATTATTGTGGATCTCCGTTGAGTTTAAGGCTTGTATTTGTTCTTTTTTTATACACTTAATGCAAGTTATTTGTGTCCTCAGGGTACACTGGAATGTGAAAGTCAAAGGCAAAGAAGAATACATTATTGATAATGAGAACAGCAAGAACAGACCCCGATAACGGTGCCTCCTTTAATAAAAGAGGACGTTTCAATAAGTGCTAACTAGAGAAATGTACAAGTGCATCAGAGGATTTTGTTACCATTTGTTGTTCAGCAAAAAGCTGTTCTCAGCCCACACAATTCTCTGTGCACTGGATCCTGTTGAGTACTAAAACTGAACAAACAGTCGGTGGTTCCTGAATAAACAGACATATTACAGCAGTTTGTATCGAGATCACTTCTGATCTCACACTGACTCAGATCATTCTAACTATGGTGTCTAACAAAATATGGATTAAAATTATACAAGGATTAACTCAAATGTTATCTTTGAAGAAAAATACACTGTTGTATTTTGCAGGATATAGAAGTGTATATAATTCTACAGATGTTTGTGAGTTATATTATAAAGTTAGTCTCAGCAGTTTTATGTCTACTAATATCATTACAAGCAGTCCTTTTCCCTTCATTTTTAATGCAGCTTTTATGAAAAACCATTGAAAATTAGATGTGACTTAAACTCATTTGTGCACTGTCAAGTTGTTCCTTAAAAAACAAAAAATAAATGTATAAAAGTTGTGCAATGGAGAAGAAAATATTCTGTGAAAGTTCATATAAATAACAAGAGCACATTTTAAGAACTTCCTGTTTGTCGTCTCGACTTTTGTCTTTTTTTTCTTTTCTTTTTTTTCTACCAATACGGTCAAACTTTTCAAAGTAACTTTTCCTAAGTTGCTTAGCTATTTCTGAAATCCTAGGTTTTAGCAGCTAGCCTGGATGACTAGATGTTGAAACTTAATCAGCTTTAGTATTTTCTTAGTGACATATCAATTTCCATGAAGGATACTTTAATTTTTCCTAAACCATGGCTGCACATACGAAATATTAACACAGTTGGAAGATATGGGTCCAAATAGGGACTACATACAGCTGAGTAAAAACTTTATCACAAGAAGATGACACTAATAAAGGTCATCCTATTATATTTGCCTCATGTTAATCTTCAGACTGGAACTTTTTCGTCTCTTTCTAAAAAATACAAATCTTCTCTTTATGTTCACTCTCTAATTGACTCTCCAGAAAATGAGAGAAATGTATTTGATAACTTTGCAAACCAAGACCTACCATTTGATTCAAAATGTCACCAGGAAATTGGATGTTTTCCTTAGTATACTGAGAAATACAGAAATGTTTATCTGGTTATCAGACATTGTTAAGGAGATAAGGGTCCCTGGTTCAACTCTTAGTGCCCCCCTACTTTATAAGTTGCTTTTGATAAAAGCATCTCCTAAATGTATAAACATATACAGGGGTTGGACAATGAAACTGAAACACCTCTCATTTTAGTGTGGGAGGTTTCATGGCTAAATTGGACCAGCCTGGTGGCCAAACTTCATTAATTTCACATTGAACCAATAAGAGCAGACTGCGAAGGTCCAATTAGCATGGTAAGAGCACATTTTTGCTCAAAATATTGCAATGCACACAACATTATGGGTGACATACAAGAGTTCAAAAGAGGACCAATTGTTGATGCACGTCTTGCTGGCGCATCTGTGACCAAGACAGCAAGTCTTTGTGATGTATCAAGAGCCACGGTATCCTGGGTAATGTCAGCATACCACCAAGAAGGACGAACCACATCCAACAGGATTAACGGTGTACGCAAGAGGAAGCTGTCTGAAAGGGATGTTCAGGTGCTAACCCGGATTGTATCCAAAAAACATCAAACCACGGCTGCCCAAATCAATGCAGAATTAAATGCGCACCTCAACTCTCCTGTTTCCACCAAAACTGTCCATCGGGAGCACCACAGGGTCAATATACACGGCCGGCCTGCTATAGCCAAACCTTTGGTCACTCGTGCCAATGCCAAACGTCGGTTTCAGTGGTGCAAGGAGCGCAAATCTTGGGATGTGGACAATGTGAAACATGTATTGTTCTCTGATGAGTCCGCCTTTACTGTTTTCCCCACATCCGGGAGAGTTACGGTGTGGAGAAGCCCCAAAGAAGCGTACCACCCAGATTGTTGCATGCCCAGAGTGAAGCATGGGGGTGGATCAGTGATGGTTTGGGCTGCCATATCATGGAATTCCCTTGGCCCCATACTTGTGCTAGATGGGCGCGTCACTGGCAAGGACTACCGAACCATTCTGGAGGACCATGTGCATCCAATGGTTCAAACATTGTATCCTGAAGGAGGTGCCGTGTATCAGGATGACAATGCACCAATACACACTGCAAGACTGGTGAAAGATTGGTTTGATGAACATGAAAGTGATGTTGAACATCTCCCATGGCCTGCACAGTCACCAGATCTCAATATTATTGAGCCACTTTGGGGTGTTTTGGAGGAGCGAGTCAGGAAACGTTTTCCTCCACCAGCATCACGTCGTGACCTGGCCACTATCCTGCAAGAAGAATGGCTTAAAATCCCTCTGACCACTGTGCAGGACTTGTATATGTCATTCCCAAGATGAATTGATGCTGTATTGGCCGCAAAAGGAGGCCCTGCACCATACTAAGAAATTATTGTGGTCTAAAACCAGGTGTTTCAGTTTCATTGTCCAACCCCTGTATATTATACCACATTTTGTCAAGCAACAAAGTTGTCATGATTGTTAGGTTGGATGTGAAAAAATGAATAGGTTCAAGAACATAAGAAATGCATAGTTTAAACAATTTTATTAAAAGAAATGTTACCTTAATGTAACATTCAAGATTATTCATTTTGGTGCTTGGACCCATTCGTTTAATGATCTAGATTTTTTTTATCACTTTAATATATACATAACTATCCAATGGCTGAGAATAACAAATATAAAGTAAATACAGATCTCATTTAGGACTTACAAAAGTCACAGTAAGCATATAAAAACCATCCCATCCAGCCATCCGTACTTTCAGGAGGTTCAAAATGTGGCTGCATTTCTGCTTATCATTTCAGAACTTCTTCATTTGTGTTTATCATGTTTTCAAACCTTACAATACTCTCCACACATTCTCTTATGGGTGATTTTACCTTCAAAAAATGGACTGTAAAATTGAACTAAACATCACATAAACTGATTTTGATGGGATGATACTGTGTGTAAAAGATGGTGGTCTAACTTGTAGAATTAAATTGTTTTTCAATTTTCCACTGAGCCTGTAAAGACATTTAAAGTGTTAAAATATACTAATACTGCTTAGTATACCACAGGTGGATGAACTAGTTGCCAGACACAATATGGAGGAGAATTAGGTTGCTTAGAATTTGTTTGCACTTTATACATACAGCTTAATCTAAGTTTAATCATTTTCACAAGCGAAATGGACTATTTATAATATAAAAACAAAAAACTTTGTGGTTTGATTTGTTTTTTTTTCCCCCATTTTCTGAAAAAACTGGGCTCAGCTTTTAACTTCTCAGAAATCTTTTGTTGGGTGGTTTCAGCAGTTGTAAAGGTCTCAGACTGTCAGGAATGAGTTTATTTTTTTGTATTTTGGTTCAGATTTTCTTGGTTAATTGTTCTTGCTCTGTTTTGCATATTGTTTTTCACATATTTCCCATTTCTGTGTCCTATTGTGTTACCACCTTTAGTCATTCCATTCCACATCTGTTTCTCACCCATGCATGTTGTCTGTAAATCCTTTGTGTTGTTCTTGGTGTGTTTTTGCTTGTTTAGTTTCCATTTTGTATCCAGCCTAGCTCCTTTAAATAATAAATCACCAGATCTTCCAAGTCCCTTGTTTTCCTAAGTTCCTTTCCACATCTGGGTATTCTCCATGACACTCCTCATTTAGACACAGATATTCATAAAACCAAGGATTTATCCATTAAATCTCCACCCTTATTGTTTAAAAAAGCATCAAAAAGCCCCAGTAGCTGACTAAAGAGTCTAAACTACAAACAGAGTGCTCACATGGACGTTTCCTAGGGTTCATAGGCCCCTTCCATAAGCTCCACCACTGGCTTTTGAAAGACCCTGCACTGGTCTGTTCTTGAAAGAGAAATTCACACTGCTCAGTGCTGTTCTCAGTAAGGCAGATTACTCAAAACTTCTCTTATAAAACATTTGTATCTAAATGTTTCTGCTATCTCGATGTCATTTTTAATGTCAAGGTAAACTTGAAGCTTCTTTGAGGGGTATGTGAACTTCCGTTCTCAGAAAAATTGAAAGTCCTTTAGACTCTGAGCCTTTTATTGATTTACTTGGCACCCACTTATGTCCTAAAGGACCAGGAGTACTGTCACCAGCATTTATAGCACCAAACCGCCCTATATTTTAGTTCTTAGACTGTTTTTACTTGGGCTGAATGTTATCGAAAACATGTCACGGACAGAAAAAAAAAAAAAAAAACGCATAGTATTACGATAAACTCAAATCTGGAGCTGGTCCCGAGCCGTAAGAGGCAGGCATATGGAGAAATGGTCTGTCTCCGTCCCCTGGCTGAAGCCGAGCCAAGTCCCAGAATGACTGCTTCTTTTCTATTCACAGCTGAGGCTAACTAAAGATTGGTATTTGTTTTTGGTGTAGGGACCCTTTCCAAGAAATGTGTGTATTACGTGTGTGTTTTTTGTGGATGTGGGTGCACTTCCAAAGGGTGTGTGTGAGTGCGTGCTTGGTTCAGTCTGCTTCTGGCTGTGCGTAGTACTACGGGATAGACGGGGATAGTCTGGGAGATAGAGGCAGGAGTTGCACGTGTTTGGAGCGAGTGTTCGTTTCGGGGCATTGTCTGGTGGTCTGACGAGGAAAATTAGCGAGGAACCAGAATCTCTACCTGGATCCTGCTGCCCCTCTAGTGTACTGTACTAGTGAGGAGAACGCGAGAAGAAAGAGAAAGAGAAGAATATTCTGGAGGAGGCTGTTGACGGTTGAAGGGTGCAGTGGGGTGGGGTTGTGGGGGGGACGACAGAGGAAAGGCGAGAGTTTTAGGGGTGACAGGAGGACTGCTTCATGGCTGCATTTTCCTTTCTGCGAATGGCCACACGCCCCTCTCTCCTCTCAGTTTGGCTCAGCGAGGGGAGGGAGACAAATAGACGAGGGGAGTTTTAAAGTTCGGTCCTGAAATAAGACAAATCAAGCCTTTTTTTTCGTTTATTGATTCTTTTTTTTTGTAGGGATCTTGGCTCTGTTGCAGACAGATATTTCACGTCATTTGCTCGTAATGTAGGTACGGTATTCTTTAAAAATTAAGAATACTGAACCTTTTTGTTTTTTTTCTTTTTAATTCACTATTATTGGCACATCGTAAACCAAAATTGTAAAAACACCTGGGGAAAAAAAGTGTTTTGGTTTATTATTTTCTCCTCTTCTTTCGCTTTTCTGCCAGTGCCTCTCCTTCTTCCTCTCCCATTGCAAATTGTTCATTGTGTCTCATGTGCTAGCTGCCTTTTGGTAGGTTGATTTTTGTCTCTGATTGCATGTTTTTGGTTTTTTTTTAAAGGCCACAGTGGACTGACAACCTGTGCGATCTGCCATAACAACATAGGCCCTGCAGACAAGCGAAAAGCAACATATGGAAATAAACGTAAAGACAAAATGGTAAGTCATCATTCTGCCAGTGCTCCAAGCTTTACTTTATTTCTCATGTTGCAATGTTGCTGTTGGTGTTGCAGCTTTTCTGTGATGGTTACTGCTTATTATTGTGCTCAAAGGGGCCTGAACTA
Source organism: Menidia beryllina (assembly GCA_013363375.1). Taxonomy (NCBI): domain Eukaryota; kingdom Metazoa; phylum Chordata; class Actinopteri; order Atheriniformes; family Atherinopsidae; genus Menidia; species Menidia beryllina. The sequence goes on along the minus strand of JABUIW010000035.1, from coordinate 1,749,137 downwards.
AATACTACCCGATAGCTAGGCAGGGCTATCCGTTTACACCGGGGGATATTGTGATGTGGTAACGGCGTGCCACTTCCTCACCTCTCACTTCTTCACCTCCTCCTTTCTTCGCCCGTGCACACACTGACGACTGACTGTTGCCGGGTAGATTGTGCAACGGGCTGCGCCGGGTTATGCTCAGAGTCGAACAGTGCAGGTGGCGGCCCTTAAACCACGTCTTGGCTTTGTCGGTGGATTCTGCAGTGCACACACACACACACACACACACACACACACCAGACACACACACAAACGCACACACCCATGCTGGTGCAGGAGTGGCGCTGCTTGCTAGGAGGCTGCTGTGGACCCAGTCAAACTTCTTGCCTGATCAATCTCTAGTTGTGTTTCAGCTGGCTAGCAGAGACCCACTGACACACTTTTTGCGCAACTCGACACAACTCTAAAGTCAAAAGTCTCGTTTGAGTTAAGACAAAAGGGAAGAGAATGAGAAATGTTATTTTCCGGTGGGGTCCGGAGGTCAAATTTGGACCATGATTCCATTTGTGTCTTGGGTTGCAAGTTTGACTTAGTTGGCCTGTCCTGTATAGCAACAGCTCTCAGTATTGAGGAGGACTGAAACACTGTCAAAATCTGCCTTCATGCACTTTCAAAATCCCACTCATCAAAACATGTGGATGTAAGCTTTTACTTTGGTTGAAGAGATGTTAGAGTTCTATATTTAGAAAATGTTATTTACGCAGTAGAACTTCTTATAAATTACATTATATCAGAGATCCATGCTGTGTTTTTTATAATGAATTTCTTTTTTTTTTCAAAAAAATTACTTGTTTTACCCACGAGCCCATTAGGGTTTAAGTGGTAATGATAATGGATGGATGGATGGATGGATGGATGGATGGATGGATGGATGGATGGATGGATGGATGGATGGATGGATGGATGGATGGATGGATGGATGGATGGATTTATTTTAATGATGGATGGAACATCAAAACACCAAATGGTAAATGGTGAATGTTGAATATTCTACATTATGCCCACAAGATGTGTAATATAATCAAAAAATGTATTGATATAGCAAACTGTAGTCAGCAAAGAACCATTTTCTTTAGTTTGCTTATGTTGTATTTGAGTTGTCACTAAAAATAAGATTCCCAACTATCTCTCTTTGAATCAACACAATGAGACAATTATGTGCGGACTTGGTAAGCAACAAAAAATGAGTGTTTGGCAATAATGCAGGAATTAAAGTGGCTTAGGAGTCTTGCTGAAATAATGTGAAACATATTGGGTTAATTTGCGTAAAAAAACTTATTTTTTAATATATTGTATGTTCTGCATTTCAAATGAATACTATCAATTTAAGTATAATTTTATGTGGACTGATTGATGTTTTTGGTAGAAATATATACACATGCCCTTTCCATCTCCATTTGAACTTTATTGTTTTTTTTTGTTTTTTTTTGTTTCACTTTAACGTATTTTAGGTTACAATCTTTAGGTTACAGATTTTATGACTTAGGCTTTAAAGCTTTAGTCAAAAGCACCAAATTCTGAAACAAAGACAGAATTAGAAAAAAAAGGTTTGCTTATTTTTATCTCTCCATGCTGTCGGATTTCAAGAAATCATTCGCTCTCAGCCTCGAACCCGTAGATCCGAACTTGTGTTAACTGACACCACAAGATTGTGTCTACAGGTCCGCGTCTGTGCAGCTCCAGCAACACAGAGCAGCATGGCTGAAGCCTTTTCAAGAGCTCCCGCAAACTTAACCGTTTCCCGCTCACAGATCTTGGCACCGATGAAGAAAAACTTCCTCTGCAGCCCAAGTTGGTGGTTAACAAGTTTAATCCTCTTTTTTCAATTTATTGCCTCCTCAGTTATTGTAATTACAAATTGTTCCTAATTTCCAGAGTTGATTCTGTCTATGATTCTGTTTCTTAATTGGACTGTAAAGCGTTAAGAGCTCTGCACTGTTGTGCTGGTTCAAAAGTGTTTGTTAGTTACCAAGTTACAAGAAGTTTTCTAGTCCACACTCAGCGAGGTGCAGAATGGTCCTAGCAGTATAAATAGAAAAGACATCAGCCCAGTTAAAGAATGAGAGCACAATTGTCTCATTTTTGTCTCATTTTTTTTCCTCAAATATGTATTTTTATTCAGTGCTGGCAGTTTAAAATGAGCCACTTCTGGATTTGCTTTCAGATTTGATAAGTTATGACGGATGTATTTTAAAAAAAAATTATTTTAAACAAAAATTAGGTTAATTTGTAGCTTGGATTTGAAAGCTTTGAAATTGAAAACTTGGAATAATTAATTCCTCATCTTCAAAATGCAGACACAGGTGATATTTATGAGACGACCTGCTCATTAGTTCTTAACTTTTGCAGAAAAACAGTAAGTTCATAATTTTTCTACTTTCTTCTCATCATGAATGATGGGGCATAGCATTTGATAAATGTTCCACTTGATAACTGCTAACTCAATGCATTGTACATGTGAGTGCTTTTTTAAAAATATGATGTGCACTTTCTTTGGTGTCCTCAAATAAAATTGTGGATGGTGCCTGTATTGTGTTGGTGAGTTTGGACACAGCTTCGACATTGTCAGGCCTCCAGACTAATGTTTCCCACCAGCATCATCACCAGTATATGCTTCTTAAATGAAAAAAAAATGGAGCAAAACTTCCATAGCTTTCTATCTTAACCACATGTCTCCTTGTTGAGAGAATTGGCTTAAGATCAGTTTGAAACATCCCCAATTAATCTTAAAGAATGAAGAGAAATGTGACAGTGAAGTTGGTCATTAATAAGCTATGAATTACTCAACATAAACTCACTCTTTCATAATAACAAGATAGGTTTTTCCTTCAGAAATGCAGTTAAGATGGAGTAAATATGCTGATTTGCATGTTGACTAATGTTTAACTTCCAATGAGCGGTGCTCATTGGTGTGAGAGCCAAGAATGTAGTGACTAGTAGCTCTATTTTTACATGTTGGAATGTAGTGAATTTTCCTTATTAGCTGCTTCCAGTTGTTAAAATGCTGGTTGAAGCTGTGTCTCAGTTCTATCATTACAAGGGTATAAATGATAAAATTCTTTCGCCTTTTTTGCTTCATTCATCTTACAAAATGGGACAAACACGCTGTACCTTTTGATCAGACACAGAAAGATGTCCACCCGTGCTGCTTTGTAACCGTGTTGTTACAATGACTGTAATCTTGTACAAATTCTCTGTATTCCAGTATTTAATAAGATGCATGATGAACACCATATTGCATTTTCCAAGCTGTGAAATGTATCAGTAGTTATCCAGAATATTGGGAAGATGTGGGATTAAGTGGTTGCTGTCTGGAGCTCTAATGTATGCACTAGTTTCTTCAAGTGTGGGACAAAGTACCGTAAATGAAAAATTTAAAAAAGGTTCCAGCTTTTTGTCGTGGGGATGATGGACAGAGGTTTGTTATGTTCATACATAATAAACCATCACTGAGAAGGAACTAAAAAAAAATTGGTGTATGGCAAATATTGCTTTTAAACAAGATACAGAGTTGAATAGAGTTATGCCACTGACCAAGACTATCACAGTAAGCATCTAAAATGTTCGTGGACCAATGCGGCCTTTTGTTTTCGGTTTAATTTCTTTTGCCGTCCTTGCGATGCATCTGGTGTAAACGTTTGCCTGCTCCCAGGTTGAGGTAGTAGGTTGTATAGTTGAAAATGACACCCTGGGAGATAACTGTACAACCTCCTAGCTTTCCCTGAGGTATGCGTGGAACTTCTAAAAAAAAATGCATCAATACAGTCAAAGTAAGAATTTAGCAGGCTGTTTTAAAAAATAAAAAGTACTGTCACCTTGTGTAACGACTTTCCAGGCTGTTTGCTGATGGAGCAGCACTTTTTGGGTTTTTTTCTTCCATGTGTTGCAAACTTGTACTGATTGTGGTGTTTTATGTATTGATAGTGACAGATTGAATGTGAGATTTTAAGTCTTTTCTAAAAAAGGACATTTTTTTACATAGATTTATAAACATGCTTTTACATAAAGCATATTCTAAATCTTCTACAGTATAGGGAAATGTGTTGAACTGTTCAGATCTGTTGTTCTTGTTGTATTAGATACATTTCTTAAACTACAGAACCATTCAAATGTGGAGTCCATTGAGGAGAAGAGCATTTTAAGCCTGGATATCAAAATGTAACTTGATTTGTGTGTGTGTGTGTGTTCGGTTGCGCCAGTTGTAAGCAGTGGACAGTATCCTGCTCCGTTTGATTCGTGAATCTGTGATCAGAAGCCTCGCATTGTTTCAGAGCAGGTAGGAACGACACGCAGCTGCTTGTATCCACAGTGAAACGGCGCGGTGGGTTTCCATTCTCCGGGAAATCACCTCATTAATAGTGATCAGTGTGTGGAAGGAGGCGATCTGCATCAGTGTTGTTGTGCTGACAGATTGTACAACATATCATGGATAGAAAAGTTAGCGATTTAAACCCAAACTAGCAAATCGCTCATTCGGGAAAACAGGAAAATCAGCTGTCACAGTGGACAATCAATGTCACAATATTTTCAGTTGGCAGATGCAGACTGCATGGATAGTGCTGCTGTCATAATACCCAACATGTTAAATACTGTGTCAACCAGGAATCTGCTGAAAATGAATAACTGCTCAGCCGACAGACAGATAATTCTTCAGAACATAATTCTGTACTGGTTTCATCCATTTCCATTGGTTTCAAAATGTAATAAAATCTAAACCCACATTTCAAAGTGAAATTCTGCTGAAACCAACACAGTTAAAACATTTTCTCAAGATGTTACAGAAACCTTACAACAAGAAATGTGTTTTTGTATTTTATGTTTTTGCATTTTGATATTGTGTCTTTAATATTTCTTGGTGTGAGGTGACGCTGAGTGTAAAAAAAAAAGCCTAGGTAGAAAAAATATTATTATTATACTACTTATTTCAAATTACTTTATTTTTCTTCATTCTTATGTCAGATTTACAACTTATAACACAATGTGAAGACCTGCTGTGTGCTGACGATATACTGATGCCCAACAACAATCTTCATGCAGGTCATGCGTTCTCACTTGAAAAAATGAATTGTGGAACAAAAGACTGCCCCCTGTTGGCTCCTCTGGTGAATTGTCCAGTACTATGAGGCTCGAATTTGACGATCTCGCAATTTTGCAGCATGCAGGGGTGACCGTGTGTGTGTGTTTTTTCTGTCTGCTGATCTGTGCATACATATGGATGTCTATATACCTGGCGTGGTGCATGGTGATGCTCAAAGTTGGCTGTCTCATCTCCCTCTCACCTCATCCTCTGAATGCACATGTGGCAATTAGTTCATTTCAGTAGCTGATTTGAGTTTTTTCATGTTTGCATTTAGTTGACCTAGTCTTTTTTTTTGCACTCTATCTATGTGTTTCCTTTGAATATCCTAACTAGCTGTTACTTTTTAATATTGAGAATCGGTATTTAGTTTGATAATATATGTGATAATTTGATAATGTGTGTATATACATGCACCCCTTTTTTTATGGGGGTTCTATGTACTATATTGGCTGTTAAAGAGATGTTCTCCTCTGGACAGAGGTGTCTGATGTCCTCAGGATGTACTGGAGTTTGGGTATTGTGGCCCCAAGTGCTCCCATTTTTGGTACATTTGTACCAAAACTGTCCTAAATTCCTGCAGCTTTTAAACTCTGCCCTTTAAACTCATGGTAGTTCTCCAACTTTTCTGTTTGTTCCCTTTCTTGATGCCGCCATCACTTGGAAATTTCCATATCTATCACTATTGCCTTTTTTCTGCAGCTTGTTCACCACAATGTCTGGGTGGTAAGCCATCGTCTGCTCATCGGACTGGATCGAAAAGTTTTACAGGGTCTTAGCTCTGATATTCTCTACCACCTTTTTGGGAAGCTCCCACTAGGATACTGGGACTTTCAACCCATGCACAGACTGTCCTGTACCCTATTGTGCAACCTGTACCTAGGATCCTTCCTACAAATATGTATATGTTCATCATTATTATATATCATATACATTATCATTACTGCATAACTAAAATTGTGAGTGTTTTGCACTATCCTTGGAGATGCATCCTTTAAAAATGTATTTTTAAGCTATATAATTCAGTCCGTTCACCATTTAATGTATAAAAGTCGAGGCATTCTGTTATGATGCAATTCCAAAACTGTGGCAAGGACCCGTGTGAATTAAGATGGGATAGCTAACAGTCGGTCTGACCCATCTGCATCAGAACCTCAGCTGTCCAATAAGAATGCTCTGCACTGTAGTGAGCCACAACCACATGTAGTGCATGATTTCCCCCTCTCATGCTCAGTGTGCTTATTTGCAGCCCTGCTGCTGTTTTCCTGAAAGCGTGGGCTACGACATGACAGATCTGGGTCTGTTTTGATCTACGACATGGCTAGCTGGTGGCTGATCCTTGGCCAGTACCAACAGATAAAAGATAAAAGACCACTAAAAGCAACCGGTACATAAATGGTACCTGGAATGTTTAGCATTCGTCTTGTGGATGTAAATGTTTGTCGGACTTTTTATTCTTTTTGTGGTCAAATTAATCAAAATATACAAAGTATAATTGATTTAAAAAAATCGGCCTCCCATATTTCGGAGGTCAGTTTGTCTCTCGACGTTCTGTGTCGAATGCATGTGTCGCACATTTGTGTGAGCCAGTCTCTGCCTTGCTGCAGGCCCTCACAGCTAGGCAGGCTAATATTAGCCATGTGCCGAGGATTGCTTCTGTCTGGACAGAAAGCAGGTGAAAAAACGAGGGTAGCCGCATTATGCATGCGTCTGTGTGTGTGTGTGCGTGCGTTTGTGAGTGTGTGTGTGTGGAACACGAGAATAGATTTTTAAAGTTGTAGTATTATATACATGTATGCATGTGCATGTTATGTCCACATTTCTGACAGGTATTGTCCAAAAAATGTGATATGCTGTAGATCCAGATGAAGTATGATTTATATATATGTATATACTACTATATGTATATAATGTGCGGTCTGCCAGGCAGCCGTCAAAGAGGATTGGAGCTTAGCCGGGCTGCAGACACAGTCGGTCAGTCAGTCAGTCAGGGAGGGAGAGAACAGACGAAAAAGCAAGAGGGCAGTGTGGGCCCAGGGATTTTTTTTTCTTCTCTATTTTTTTTCCTCCCCGTACAGGCCCCGGTCGCTGATTTGAGCTCGCAGCCAGTTGTACGTCGCCGCTCTCCTTCGCTTCGCTCCATCTGTCCCTCCCCCATCATCTCCCCTGATTTTTCCCTCCTACTTCTATTACTCTCTCTCTCTCTCTCTCTCTCTCTCTCTCTGTCCCTCTCTCTCTCTTTCTCTCCATACCAAAGCCTGGGGGAGCCAGTGGAGATTAAATGTAGCCTCTATAAGCCAAAGCACATCATGTAGCAATGTTTCTATGGCCCCCTCTCCCTCACATGCTCTCTCTATCTGTAGGCCTCTCCTGTTTCTGAGAGGACAGTGTGAATTATGTCGGCCCGTGTGAGGGCCGAACGAGAGGACGGAGAGAGAGAGAGATCACGCAGAGAAAGTGGATTTTTGATGTTTTTTTTGTCTTTTTTTTTGGGCATGTTGGCAGATGAAGGAGAGGATTTGTTTTCGTGGTTCAAAATGGACATCAGCAAGGTGAAAACAATCAAAGGAGGACTACTTTCTCTCCTCACCTCCCTCCTTACCTCTCTCTCTCTCTCTCTCTCTCCTCTGATAAAAGGAAGAGAGGGCCTCTGGCTTAAAGTGATCACAGCTGTGAGGCAAATGAAATGATGATCTTTCTCTCCACTCTTTCTCCACCTTTCTAACTGGTTTTCCACCTCAAAAAGGAAAAAGTGTCTGAGATGAAAGATTGAGATACAAAGGTACAATATAGGCAAAGAAGGGGGGAGAACTGGAGGAGGATGGTGGGGAGTTTTTTTTTTTTTCTTGTCTTCCGTCTTTCCACCTCTGCATGTGACTGGGAGAGAGAGAGAGAGAGAGAGAGAGAGAGAAAGAGAGAGAGAGAAAACAATGTGCGGGAAAAAGGGAGGAGAGAGTGCCGAGCAAGACAAGAGATCAGCAGGCGCATTGGTTTTGTCCTTTAACTTGGATTTGTGTGCGCGTGTGTGCGTGCACGTGCACGTTTTTTCTTTTTTTTTGTCCTCTTTGGCCCACCTGCCTTGGAACCTGCAGGTTTTTTTTTTTCAGAAAAAGTAAGTAAAAAGGGATCTGGTGCGAAGAATAGAAAATGAGTGAAACTCTCTTTTGTGCGTGAAACACATGCACGTGTGTGTGTGTCTGCGGGAGTGTGTCTGTGCCTGTCGGCTTGTACATGTGTGTGCCCCCTAACCCCCCCCCCCCAATTCCCCTTCTCACCCCTCCTCTCCTGCATCGGTGAGGCAGCTTACTGGTATGCTTCGCTGGCACCGTGACCCCTTCTGAAAATACTGATTCTGCGACTCGATGCTCCTTTCTTTGTTTTATCTCGCCCTCCGTCACTTTGTATCTCTCTCTTTCCATGTGTACCTGCTCCGTAAAATCTCCCGCATGTGACTTCCTTTCATTGTTTGATTTTTTTTCTGGTCGGCAGAATCACCGCGACAGCTCTCTGGTACGACTCTCCCGTCCAGACTGCCTGCTCTTGCATATGTGTGTGTGTGTGTGAGTAGGAGAGAGTGAGAGAGAGAGAGAGAGAGAGAGAGAGGGAGGGAGAAGAGATAGAGGGAGAGGGAGTGTGCACATGGTTCATTCCGGCTCAGTCCTACCACCCATCCTCATCTTTCTTGCCTCCGTGTGTTCTTTCTCGGTCTGTTTATTCCGCCGGACTTTGAGCAGCTCCTCCACTTTTCCTCTATTTTTTTTTTCCTTTTTGCGAAAAAGAATGTAAAAAAAAAAAAGAAAAGCCCTCTAATTTTCATCCTGGAATCTTGTCGGTGTGCTGTAAGTTTAAATCTGAGCTTTTCTCTCCTTCTGTGTCTCCCTTTTCCTTCCCCTCCGCGAGCAGGCGGAAGAGCATCGGATCGACGTGGGGCATCCCGGATCCGGAGGGCAGGGTGAGTCGGCAATCGACGAACGCTTTTTGTTCCCTCGCCGCGTCCCCCTGTCAGCTCCCCATCTGTTTCCGAAAGCATTAGACCACCACGGTGGCCACTGGAGAAAAAAAAAAGCTTTTCGCCCTCGTCCTTTTTTTTTCCCCGGGATACAGAAAAAGCTGAACAGGAATACGCTCTCTGGACCGGTACACAATGCTTTTTTATTGCAGCGTGGAAGATGTGTCAGGCGTGCAAAGTCATGGTGTCAGATGGACTGCGTGACGCCGTGCAGCCCTGCTTTTCGCATCTCGGCGCAGTAATTGATGGGTCCACGCTCGGCCTTTTGTCTTATGCACCCGTAAATAATCAGACAATATAGATTTTTTCCTGGTCCCCGGGGGGGGGGGGGGATCCGTAAGCGTACTGTACAGCAGCAGGCTCTGTACCTGATGGCAGGAGGCATTTTTTTTGAAGTGCTGTATTGTTCGGCTTTGGTGGGGGGAGGGGGGGGGGAGACTAAAAGAGAGAGAAAGAGAAAAAATAGAGTTGGGGGGTGGGGGGAAGGGGGGGGGGGGGGTTTGGCTGGTCAATGTTGTGTCTGGCTGAGGTTTGCACTTGCGTTTTGACAATTAGATTCACGAGGGGGGGAAACAATAAGCACGCTCGGTGTAGGCTGGTTGTTGTGATGTGTGTGTCTGATGTCTCGGGCAGGTCAAGCTCGACCCAAGACCTTACGTCCCGAGACCTCACGTGACTTGAGGTCGGAAGGTTTTGGAGTATTTAGCGATCAAACGTTCGGGGGGAAGCGGTAGCCGAGGAACCTTTTTTAAAAATATGTGTCTCTCTCTGTCCCTGAGACCCTAACTTGTGACGTTGTGCCTTCATGTCCACGGGTTAGGCTCTCGGGAGCTGAGAGGGATTCGTGGCCAACATTATCTCCTTCGCATTCCTGCTTCCAACAATGGCGATCAGATGGGGTAGAGGCCATAGAGCAGTAGAGCTCTGGCATTCCCTGCTCGCTGAGACTCTCACCTTTTTTCAACTTGGCTTCCTCCTCACTGCGATGTTGCATTTAACTGGACTTTCCTCTCGTCTTACCGGTGTGCTCCATCACACACGTGTGGAAATCTTGATTTAGCCCCGAACATGTGCATGGGGAATCTCTTCTTTGACTTTTGCTAGTACGGAGGTGTGGTGACAGCAATGCTGTTTTAAACGAATGCAGGGTATCACGATGAGTGTGAATGACTTAGATCTTGACTTTTAGAAATGAACTTGTACTAAGACATCTCATTTCTGGTCTTATGTTAACATAAATAAATTCAACCGTCAAGTATCAGTCGAGTGTTAAAACTTGAGTTTGTTGCTACCAGGTTGGTTAATTTATTGTATTTACGGCTTTTTGGTGCAGATGTTTGAGTTTGATGAAATTTCCAAGCAATTGTATGCTAATTTTTAATACCATATTATCTGGCAACATAGAGAGTTTTAGCAGATACCTGCAGATACCTAAAAAATTCAATGCTAATTGGATACTGATCCGTTGTACCACAAGCTAACTTAAACAAATGGATGTTACTGCTTGGTCAAGATTAGCGGCTAGTTAGCATCACTAGCCGACACTTGTGTTCTGGTGGTAACAGGCATCTTTTCGTACATCTGTGAACATTGTTAGGGAGTGAGGGCCCTTGGTTTCTGCAGCAGCAGGCATTGATGCCTTTGTGCCGGTGCCTCTATGACATGAGAGCAGCACAGAGTAATGTTGAGAGCGTGACCATAACAGCTCTGTACATTATGTGCTTGACCTCAGCAAACCATCTGCAATGTTAAAACTCTTTCATTCATGATATCATAATGGAGAAGAGACACTGACGATATACAGGATCTACCGAGGGCCACTGAAAACAAGCTAAGAGCTTTTCGTCACTAAATACAAACATGGCCCCCCCCCCCCCCCCCATGATTCACAACTGATGACCTTCTGAAAATACGACAGTTAATTCATTTGTAGCGTCTTTCTGCAGCTTATGTGCAAATCCTCTGTCAATAACAGTTCCCTCCCCTTAAAAGACTTTAAAAAATAAGAAATATAGTGTTTACCATAATGGCAAATGCTGGCTTTTTGTTTGAATCTTGAGCTTCTTCTTTCAGACGAGGTGTCCGGTCAACATGCTGGCTCCTTCCTACCTGTCGGTTATTGTTCTACTTAGTTTATTTGTGGAATGTTGTTTGGAATAGGCAGTGCTCGTCATGACAGCATGATTAATTGCTATTAGCTGCCACGAGCACTTCGCCACGTCTAACAGCTTACTTTACTGAGTTACGGCATAAACACTGATGGTAACTAGTCATCATGACTAATTTCTTTCATTTAAGATAATAATAAACTCCATCATTTTGTGCATGTAAAATTTAAGCAAATGGAGAAACTTTTTGTTCGTTGTGGATGGAGTACTCCTCTGCTTGACCTGTGAAGTGTTATATTGCGTTTGCTAAATGGTTGGATGATGGAAAAGTCTGCAGATATCATGATGCTGGAGATTCATTAATTTTGATCATTGACACCTTTTTGCTTGCTAGCATACTGGTGCTTCCGGCTTTCCGTGGATGAGATAATACTGATTACAGCTGGATTCAATATAGCGATGTGTTTTAGCTCGTCTTCCTTTGATCGGGAGATGCGTCCGTCCCGTTGTTAACGAACCCTTCTGGTATTTCGTACGGCAAAACAAACAGCAAGCCGGAGTGAGTTAGCATTTATCCAGTAAACGGCAAAAGAGCTGAGGCTTTTTCCTCCATTGTTCAGCAGCTCCAAACAATGTCTGTACACTGTGTTCCCATTATTTCTCCAGACATGGAGGACAGCCACACAGAGAGACCTCCAGCATGTCCGGTGGGCACCTACTTTATTAGGTTTCTCTATTACCCCAATCTTATAGTGTCTTGTTTCCACCAAATGAATTTAGGCCAATCAAGGTCATCTATGAATGTTTGCATTTGGAGTGAAAATACATTTCTAAATGTGATTTTTCGACATGTTGCACCTTTAGATTTATCAGGATGTGATTAGCATTGTGAAGATGTCAACAATTTACTAGCCAACAGTCAGGTTCATGTTCAGTTTTTAACGGAATTCAAGCAACATGGCTCTAAATATCAACTATTCTGTCTATCAAATCATTGATTGTCATCTAGTTTAGGGTGATAGTTAGCTCAGGTAAATGAGTGCAGGCTTGTTGCTGGGTCGTTGCAGGTTTACACCCAAACCGCCTCCTAAAAAAGTCTCTGAAACCCGATCTGTGCGTTTCGATACCGTGGAGAAATAATCGATCTGAATATCCAGAGTTTTTTGATAAAAAGCCTCGGTGGAGACGACTGGCTGTGAGTCGTTTTCCCGGGCCCTCGTGGTAGCAGTGAGGACGGCTTCTACCGTGTTGAGCTCGCAGTCACCATTCTGCAGTTTTTTCCCTGCCACTCCCTTCCATGCTGCCTGCTCTCGGCTGCAGGCGGGAGAAGCTCTCTCATCAATAATCGGAGCTGGTCAGCGCGCGGGTGTGCGCCTTCCTCCGGTATCTCTCAACACGTCTGTAATGTTGTGTGTGTTTAGCAGTTCTTTTTTTTTTTTTTTGCTGCAGAAGGGCTTGCAAACCCTTTTATTCAAGGCTGTTGATGAAACAAGATGGCGCCGCAGCTCCAAATGGGTCCTTGCCCTCCTACTATCGCCCATCAAATGCATTACAAGCCAAAGAAGTGGGGATCTTTTTTTTTTGGGGTAATCGTTGCACACCTGGGGCCTATTTACTCTCCACATAGCTGAAATTGCTGATGCTCTTTGCAGTGCTGTAGCTTGGCTGACTTGAAGAGATTTAGGATTTAGGCCAGATCCTTTGCTCTCATTGTTTTCTCTGTCGTTTTCTTTTTTTTTCCCCACACAGTCTGCATATCAGCTGCCAAACTGTATGCTGTTTTTGTCTGCGATCTGTGTGGTTCGAAATGTATCGGGTGGGCTGAAATGCATTTTAAAGTGTAAGGAAGTGTGCATGTGAAACGAGTTTAAAGGGGTTTGGACAGTACAGCCACATCCCACCAGCAGGTTAACCAGACCAGATAAGCCCGAATGAAGACTACTGTATGTCAAAAGTCACACTCACATGGAATTGATGCTCTTCCTATTGCCTCCATACAGCCCAAACGTATGATGACTGGATACTGAGGAAAATACAATCTAAGTCTAAGTCCTGCCGCAGGTCACATTGAATTTCATGCTGGAAATCCCCATATGAGTCAACTTTAACTCTTCCTTTCCCATCAGCCCCCAAAACTGTTCACATTCTTTTCCTTTTTCTTTAACTTCTAAAGGAAAAAGTTTAAGGTTAAGCTTTGTTGGCCACGATGGATGTTTTGGTGCATTTTCTACCTCAACTGTCTTGACATCTGTGCAGATGGGCGTGAGTGAAAAGATTTGGGGTTTGAATATTTTAATGTGCACTTCACAACCGAGCTGACAACACGTTAGGGAATCGCTATCGACAATCTGAAATGATGACAGAATCATACAGCTGAAATGGGAGCACTTGAGTAGAAATAAGATAATATCTCAATTTGCTACTTCATTTCTGTCCACATATTCTTTCAGGACCAAAAGCCAATGAACACAAATGGTTGTAGATGCAGCATGAGATATTTGAAAAATATCATTTCGGTGATCACAATTGGCAATCATTTACATTAAAAAAACAGTCAATTAATTGACTAATAAAAAAAAGTACTTTTCTTTGAAGTTTTCTATTTCACATGAGGAATGAAACCTCAATAAATCAAAGTATGTTATAAAGGACCAATGCACAGTAGAAAGAAATAATCCTTCAAACAAAAAACAGCATGTCTTGATTAAATGCATTTTTAACTGATTACAACCTGAAATGGAAAATTTTTCTTCTCAAAGAAAGGGTCCTTTGATATATTTGAAATATCAGATCAACAAAGTCAGCAAATTGGCTGCAACATGTATGGTAGTAAATTCATTGTAACTAAAACACAATAGGATCTACACAAGACTAGGGCACGAGTAAACCTGTCCACTTAACATCTTTAACCTTTTTATTTTTTATGGAGGCTTTTGTAAGTTCTTTTGTCTGAAACACTTGCTTATTACTGATGCTGCTTATTTATAAGTGGATTAACTGTGTTGAATATCTATGCCCTCTGACAGTTGTGCTCCAACTGTCCAAGGAATATATTGAAACCTGAGTGGAAATTGTGATCTCATTTGGTTTATTCTTATAGCAGCAATACCATATCATGGTACTCAATGATGCAGTATAGATTTTTTTTTAATGAGTATAAATACATTTCTAGGTAAAAGTAATATCAGGTTTATTTTTCTGCAAAGTAATTGTCTTTTAAATCTAAAATGATGATACATATTTCCTGTAGCAGGAGGTAAAAATATGACTTGAAGTTTATTACAGTGTACTTACTATCAACTTTGGTCTCCCTTCTCAAGAGTGACCTTTCCCAAAGGTTAATAGCTTTTATTTGGACGTTTCCATGTATTCTAAAAAATGTGATGCATTGCATATTCATTCATTTATTTGTAAATCAGTGTCTTTATCTTTCAGAAGTATGTATAAAGTGTATTTTGTAAAACAGATGGGAATATTATGCTCTATGACTTTTTTTTTAAACAACTTTTTGCTGTTATGCATGCTTGTTCTCCATACCAGGGGTATAGTACCCATACTTGAAGGGATTATGGAAATATGATTCAGTCCAGTTAAATTCAATTTAGATTTATTTGTACAGCATCAACATTGCTACCTCAAGGCACCGTCCTATTCTAATCCAATTTATTGCAACCAATCCCAGTCTCATCAAATCAAATTAGTTCAATTCCAAATTGATCCAATTCATATAGAGACAATCAAAATAAATTAATAATGCTTAATGATGCCATATCGTCCTATCATGCTGCTTTTTTTCCCCCTCTAAACAAAAATAGCTGTGCACCTTACATTTATGTCTAAATCAAAATTGACTTTTGTTGTTTCATGTGTCTGGTACTTTGAAGAGTCATACTTATAATTAGAAACTCTTCTGGAATTTTTCAATCCTACCTTTTCTACATCTGGTCCTAGCTTATTCTAAAGAGCAGTAAATGGCCTCTGATTGTCAATATGTGATATGTCATAAGCTGATGTCTTTGACATGGGTCACTACACATTATTGATGCCTTTTTGTCATGCACACAATGTATATGTCAATATGGTCAATATTTTTTCATGGCTTGCAAATCTCATTTCTTTAAGCCAAACACATGTTTTAATTCTTTTTTTTTTATCTCTCTCTCTGTTGTAGACTTTTAGACTCTTCGGGGAACAGCCTGTGAACATGAGTGTGATGTGAAATCCACACTGCCTGCAAGTTTCAACTGCCCATATGCATTCTTTTATATGTTTTTGCAATATGAAATATAATTTATGGATCTAAATATTGTAAAGCTGCACAAGCACACTCATTTGTGAAATACTTTAAAGATCTTTATGTCTATGCAATATGATTAGATAGCAATAAAATATTTTTAAAAAAGACTTGTCTGTTATTTTAACAAATCCACAAATGTTGGCTGCTTCAGTTTTGAAAGTGACACGGTTACTTATGATCATACAATTATTTCACAATGTACAAAGCAAGCCTTGAAATTTTTATTTGACAAGTAAACATATGCTTTAAGAACATTGTAATGATACTCTTCAGGCAAACATAATATAAATGTGTCCACTATAATTTGGTAAATGTTAGTTCCAACACTGTTACTTAGAGTTTCAGTTTAGTTTAGTGATAAAATGTTATTTTTATGATATCCCATATCTTGAGCTAACCTCACCCTCCCGCTAAGCCTCATTTCCAGAAATTGATCCGCTTTTAAAAGCTCAAGAGTGTATGTCACAACTTGTTACAGCTACTTTTAGCTTTATATTAGAAACAGACTTTAAAAATTACTATGTGGCTTTAAGCTGCTGTAGCAAGAGGGCTTGCAAATAGAAAAAAAATAGAAATGCTCTACTTTTTCAAAGACAGATTTCATCAGAATATCATTGTTTTCCTTAAGATTTGGTAAGTGTTCCACAAGTGTGAATCTCAATTCGACATAAAGTAACAAACATTTGACCGGTGGTTTCCTGTGTGAAACTACTTGCAGGCCTATCAACCCTGTTATACACAATAAAAGCGGAAGTTTTGCTGAACTTTGCAGTGTAACAGAAGTAAAGCCTCGAAAATGACTCTTTCATATTAGATATGATTAAAAATGTATTAATTTAATTTGACTGGTGCAGAACTTTCAGTTTTGGTGAGTCACATCCAGTAAAGTTCAACTAAAATTGTAATTTTGCCATTGCATACACTACATATACAGATTTAATATAGGAGCAAAAGGGTTGCAATCTTACAGTAAAAAGAGGTTTGGTGTTTGAATTTTTTTTTAATTCTAATAAAGTCACTGACCTAACAACTACTGGTGTTTTTGTTGTTTTATTGATCAAAGTTTGTATCTACTTTGACTTTATTACTATAATTATACATTTTTGGAACAGATTGCTAGAATCCACTTGCTTTTACACCCTGGCAGTTTTCAGGTAAGTTAATGAGGTTGGACAGAAGTCGATTAAATGTCTTTTTGAAAAGAACAAAACATGATCTAACCATATCTGTTCGTTGTTGGCAACTGTGATTCAAAAACATTTCACTGTATTACATCCTGAAAACTTCTCATGATAAAAAGAAAAATTCCATATCTGATAAAGACTTTATTTTACTAATTTGAATCTAGACTGGAGTAAACTCAATTTGTGGATTTTTTTGTGATGCTGTTTCAACACAGCTTCTCATTATTTTGTTCAAATGTGGTCACAAAACATGGAAACCATGATAGAGAAAAACAGAGATGTGGAAGCCATTGGTACACATCCTAGGAGATTAAATGGATTATGTACAGTATTACATTTAAACTTGAAATTTGGATGTGAAAATTTGGTTAATTTCAAAAAGGTTTAAGTGCACAATAAAAACTTTAAAACCCAGATACCTTCATGAGGATTCTGATTTCAGCTTTGATCAAAATTATTACGTTTATAGTGTCCAAATAGATTATTTTTTATTTCTGGAACAAAAATACAAAGCGATAGAGAGCTGAGTCTAAAACCTTAGTTTTCACAATGTATTTTGTTTACTCGTTTAGCTGTCTCTTGCTCCATGTAGCCCTCCATCGCTCATACACTCTGCCTAAATATTCATGCTGAGATTTGGCTTACGCACTGAAGCTCTCTGCAGCCGAAAGTAGGCCAAAAGCCATCTGAGGACAAGGCTCGAGGAGAATGAGGCACAGACCAAGTCAGATGAAGATCAGTGGGTAGAAAACAACAGCAAATGACGAATGTTGCAAATTATCTTATTTTATCATAT
The DNA here is from genome assembly GCA_013363375.1 of Menidia beryllina. Lineage (NCBI taxonomy): Eukaryota > Metazoa > Chordata > Actinopteri > Atheriniformes > Atherinopsidae > Menidia > Menidia beryllina. The sequence goes on along the minus strand of JABUIW010000035.1, from coordinate 1,731,627 downwards.
GTTATATAATTCTCAGAAAAATGTCAATTCACTTTGGAAATACATTTTATTCAACCTCGGCCTGTACTTTGAAGATTTGCTTTGATGCTTTTTTGTCTTTAGCTTTGAAAGAGATACCTTTACATGGTAATAACGTTTTTAAAAATTGTATTCATGCACATTCATGCAAGAAATGTTCACTCACCAAATCACTGAATATAAATGATTTAAAATCAGAAATAATCAGTCTTAAACTTGAATTTTTTGTTCAACAAAAAATGTTATCCAAAAAAGAAAAGTGAGTAGATTCAGTAGATAATATGGTACTTTTTTCAATTAAGAAAACCTAAAAACAAATTATTTAGTTGAAGATATTCAACTTCAGGGATCCAAACAACTCTGACCAATAAAAATTATTTATGCTTTTCCCAACAGATATTGTTTTAATCTTAAGAATATTGTAGATGATGATAAGTTCTGCTGTACAGACAAACGCTGGTAATATGGGCATAGCATGGTTTATTCTCTGTTTTTACTCATTAATTTGAAAACATGCAGGTAAAGGTTTGCTTGTTGTTTATTTTCACTAATATGGGCCGGACAAGTTGAAAGACTCATATGTTGTTCTACAGTACTGTAAGTAAAATAGTTTATTAAATCAAATTTGCTATGGTAATGGATGGATGATTATACAAAATGATCAGTCATGTATAATCATTTATACAATTATGTGTAATTACAAACTGAATAAAAATAGTCATTACGAATACAAAAATGACATTTTTGTTAATCCAAAAAGAAAATTACACAGTCCATTAAATCAAGCTATTAGTTTTACTTGACTGAATGACAGTTTTCCTGCATCAGTATTGAATGCTGTAACAGACAAATTGGCCTGTATATAGCATTAGAAATAATTTAGGATGTACACAAATTAGAAAACTAAGAGTAAGATTCTACAAAATGTATTATTGATCAATTAACACATTTCAACTGACCTATGAGATCCACTTCACATCCTATGAAGTTTTTTCAAACTGATGAAACTCAATGCTTTAATTCTTCCTTAGCCAATCAGAATTTAGAGTTTCACAAAAATAAAAAATGCATTCATATATTGTTACGTTTTAAACTTTCAGGTCTTTTAATCTGGTCTTTTTTTTTTACCATCTTTTTCTTAATATTGATTGCAAAATGAGTTATTTTCATGTTTTAGATTGTGTCATACTTACAAAAATGTCCAGCGCACACCACCTTATCAGCTTAAAATTTTTTGTCTTTAAATGAAAATGACTTTTTCTGCACAGTTAGAAAAGCTGTCCTTCAACATTTATTCCTTTCAAGACGATTAGACAGTCAGAGACAATTAAAAGTGATTGCAAAATTACTGGTTTGTATTTGTTTTTACAAATGCTGTATCAAACTTATTATAACTTAATCACATTTAAGTACAAAAATTAGGAGGTTTTACCATAAAACACCTGTGAAATAATAGGAGGATTGAGAATATTAAGTTAGTATTGACTGCGTAGATGAACTCCATCACAGAGAAGTTGGCAAGGAAAATCTCCACTCTGTAATTTGTCAGTTTATTTTAACTTTGATTTCTCAGACGAAAGTACAAACAGAATTGTTGCAGTTTTGAAATAAGGAATCTTGGCAGTTTGTGTGCTTCCTCTGTATCAACAGTAACTTCAGACATAAAGTGTTCCATGCACACTCATCGAAACTTGTTTGCTCCCTTTGGCGATGACAGTCTAAATGGACTCATTTGACCACAGGATTTTCTGTCTATCTGAGATGAGGTTAGACTTAACGTTGATACATGATTTCCTTCTTGTGCAATAGAGTTTCAGGTTGCATTGCTGGATGCAGTTTTGGGCTGTGTTTAGTGAAAATCATTTCTGAGGAATTCCTTGATCCACATGGCTGTTCTGAGTATGGTGGTTTAACTATTTTTCACCAGGTTGAATATCAGATTAATCTAAAATAAGTTTTTGGACATAGCCTTTACACACTGAGAGTTTCCCAAATTTTCAGAATCTTTTCAGAATTTAAAAAACTGTGAGCATCTCAAAGAATATTTAAAATTCTTTGTCATTTTTCATTGAGAAATATGCTAAATGAATCAATCTTCTGATCAAGATAATTAATATTTTTTCATATTTCTTACCTTCTTACCTTTTTTTCTAAATAAACTGACGGCTATTTATAAAAATGACTTGTTACTTTATTTAATTTCTGGTTATAAGGACTATAAGCCTATTACCAGCCTATTATAAGACTATTACCGTGGCTTTGGTTCTCTCCACACACTCAAGCTTCCTCAACTGTCCAAAAACAAGTATCCTAGGTTAATTGTTGGTTCTAAATTGCCCAAAGGAGTGTGTTTGAGTGTTTGTGGTTATTTATCTTTCTATAGCGAACCCCACCTCATGTCTAATAACAGCTTAGATATGTTCTAAGCACCCAAGGAATAATATCTCAGTATTTGGGGCCTTGTAAGTTTCAGCAGTAAAACTTTTTACATTGTTCTACATTTGGTCGACCATTTCCTGATCACTTAGGCTGCGTACATAGATAAAAGCATTAAAAGAAATGGAAATGTGAAATATCATTCATTGATTAAATGCAGTGTTGCATGTTTTTTTTTTCAGATGAAGTGGATCAATTATTAATTATTGATATATTAATTGGTATTGGCATCATAGTCAATACCAATTCCAGCTGCCCTGCAGCTGGAGTCCAACTGTTCACTTTCAGTTAACTTGTTTTAATAGTAATACATAGTAGGATGATTTCAACCAAATAATGTGATCTATTAGCTAAATCACAAAGATTTCAAACAGCTGTGCATGTCATGTTTTGGAAATTGTTTTCTCTGACTGTTACTTCTACTACTTTAATATTACCCATCCATCTTTTTGCTATACCCTTTATTCTAAGTAAAGTGTGAGGGGCTTGAAATATTTTAAATGAGATTCCATCATTTTGATCACTCCATTTGATATGAGATGTTTATTAGACATGTGGAAATCTTGACTAGATTCTTTTTAAAAATCAATTTTTTGTTCTACAATCAAGCGTCATATTCTAAAAAAGAAGATCCTTTCTATTCAACAGTTTTGTGTATCAACATAATAAAAAATATATATATTAATCTGTAACTGATCTTAAAATGAGATATTTGAAAAATAAGATGAGGACAAGACAAGATACATGACAGTGTGTTTGAGAAAAGACAAATGAAGAGTCAGTGAAAAACAGGACTAATGAAGCTGACTTAATTTCCTGACCACTTCGGCTGTGTACATAGATAAAAGCATTAAAAGAAATGGAAATGTGAAATATCATTTAGTGAATAATTGCAGTGTTGCATTTCAAATATTTTTTCAATTGAAGTGGATTGATTATCAATTATCAATATATATTGATTGGTATTGGTATGATAGTCATTACCAATGACTATTGGTGATGACTATGGGTTAGCATAGTGGTCAGTATCCCAACCTGTCACACGGGAGACTGGGCTTCGATATTCTGATGTGGAGATACACATGTATAGATTCTATTTTGCAAAATGCTTTGGATGTAAGCGTCTGCTAAATGCATAAAAACACTGAAGCTTATGTAATTACCTTTTGAAGTAATCGTTTTGTGTATTGCATCATCAGTCTGTCGCATCATGGTGGAGGAATGTTGGCCCACTTTATCTTGGTTCATTAGTTTCAATTCAGTGTTGGTTTCCGCAGAGCTTTCTCAAGGTTCCACCACAGTCATAAAACAGGTTGAGGTTTGTACTTTAACTGCACCTTTGCCACACCTTGATTATTTTCTTTGTAAGACATTGAGTGGTATATATTTAGCTGTTTTTTGGGACACTGGAGAATAGAGTGGAGTCTATTGCTACGTTCACAAGCAGCCTGAAATGACCCAAATCTGAATTTTTTTGCCCTAATGCACTTTTTATCTGATCTTTCATGACAGTGTGAACAACATGGATCAGATTTTCTCTACATACTATATATTCTGGAGCATATCATCCAGAGAGACCTGCGAAATCCACCATCCATCAGACACTTATATGGAAGCTTGTTAAATGTATGGTATTGATGATGCCATTTCCTTGGATCAAGAACAAGCTTTTGATAGGGTGGACCATGCTTTTCTTGTTTGTGCTTTAACAACTTTTGGTTTGGGAGACAGATTTGTATCACAGGTAAGGCTGCTGTATAAGGATGCTTTCAGTCTATTGAAAATGGAGGGTAGGTTGAGCTGTCCAGTTGGGCTTCAGGGAGGGATTAGACAGGGGTGTCCCATCTCTGGGCTTATGTATCTTATGGTAATTGAGCTTTTTCTTGCTTAAGTAAGAGCTATATTATCAGGTCTAGTACTACCTGGGATGACATCACTGTCATCACGCAGGATCAGGGAGAAGTGGAACAGCTGTGTTGGACTTAGAGTTGTATGGAAAGGCTTCTTCAGCCAGAGTTAACTGGGAGAAGAGGGAATCGTGCAGGTTGGGACGTGGGCAGACAAAGCTGTTGCAAAATTGCCAGGGAACCTTTGGTAAGGGAAGCATGGGTTTAATATCCTATACTTTCTAGAAACAGGAGAGTTTCAGGAGAAAAACCGTGAGGGTGTAGTGGAAATGGTGTGAGCCAGACCTCAATAAGCAAATGGTTGTGTGAGAATGACCGCAAGTTGTTTTTATTACATCTGCAGCCAATAGTTCCCACAGTCAACCAGCCAACCCAACAATGGTAAAATGGTGCCTTAAAGAGGGTGTCTTGTCGATTGGATGGAAGAATCAATTTTTGACTCTAAAATGCCCACGCCAAAATAAAAACTTAACATAATGCAATCTCTTCAGTTATACCCCCAATCTTCCATAGAAATATACATATTGAACAATACACAACATACGTCATACCATGGCAATACAACCATCCATCCATCCATCCATCCATCCATCCATCCATCGCTCCATCCATCCATCCATCCGTCATCGTTACCGCTTATTCCCTAATGGGATCGTGGGGAGAACTGGAGCCTATCCCAGTGGTCAATGGGCGAGAGGCAGGGTACACCCTGGACAGTGGCAATACAACCACAAAACCAAAATACAATTCTACATCTACCTGCTCCATCTACCACTTGGGTGCTCCCCAAAGGACAGTTGGTGATACCTGAGTAAAACCCCTGTTGATAGTCTCCGGGGAGGATTGTACATGTGGCCATAGCTACAAACTGGTATTTGGTGTATCTGTCTATGTATCTATCTAGATACATACCTTTCCCTGGATATGTATCTATCTAGGTATGATATCTAGATAGATATGTATCTATCTAGGTAAAGGCTGTGAACACCCTGGACAGATCTTCTGTCTATCACAGGACAACAAAGAGAAAAACAAACAAATAAACTCACTACTATGGGCTATTTAGAATAATCAACTAATTTGTTACGCATGGTTTTGGACTGTGGTAGAATGATGGAGAACCCAAATAGAGAGAGAGTGCACACAGAGAGCAACCAGAAAAGCCCCCAGGGATTCAAAACAGAAAACCTTCATGCAACCCATTTAGATTTTAGGTGTTAGGTTGTGTCCTATCAGGGGTTGCCACGGTGCATCAAGGTTGACTTGCATGAAGTTTGGCAGGAGATTTTTACGCCCTTCCTGACACAACCCTTACATTGGGACAGGGACTGGCCCAAACAGGACATAGAAGTTTTAAGACTGAATTGCAGGCCACAGGGATTTCAATGCCTTGCCCAAAGACACCTTGACTTATGGCCTTGAATCAAAAACCCTGAATCATCCATTGGCAGGCAAACCACCAAAGCCATCTCCAGCCCACTGGATTTAAGCTAAGGGGCTGAAATTTGGGACCAAAATTTTCCTGAAATTTTCAAGCCAGTATTGCAAAGCTTTTCGACATGTAAGAGACATTGTCTGGTCAAAATATCACTTGGTTTAAGAAGAATGGCTCATCTCTTACATTCCCTAACACACGTCACTGTGGAGCAGGCTGTTGTGAGGGAGGGGATACCCCGAAGCCATGCGCAACCCCTCTCTTGCCCTCCTGGGGTTATTGTTGAGAAAGTCAATGGGTGGGGGGTTAGTATGGAGACGGGTGTCCCCGCCTGTCACATGGGAAACCAGCGTTCAATTCCCCCAACGGGGTTCGATTCCCCAACGGGGAGATACACATGTATATATTCTACTTTGTGAGTCGCTTTGGATAAAAGAATCTTCTAAATGCATAAACATTAACATTTGCCACCATGACAACAAAGGAGGATGACGCCTTTCAGTCATAAAACGACTGTTTCTGACAGCTGTGAACAGCTATATCAGTCCGTTTTCAAAAAATGTAGGACGTCCCGCAGAGGTTCAAACAAGCAGACTTCAACAGCAGGATGTCAATGAAGAGTATGTTTGTATGTTGACAAAATGCATTGCCGTGCTGGCTGTAGCTGACAGAAGTTAAATCATCCAGAATGTCTAGGCATGTTAACTACTATCAGATATTGGGCATCCAGTGTGCAACTTACCACATTAAATTAATACATTTTAAAACTACTCCTCCTGTTATACCAAAATCTAGCAACACTAACAGACTTTAGTGTAGCAACAAGACAAAAGCCAGTTTTCAGCCATACTGAAAACCAATCTTATCTACACAGTACAGTACAGTTCTGTATTGCCTGAAAAACATAACTGGTCATCTAAACACTATTGATGTTATGTTTAGCAAAATCCTAAAAACTAATCAATAAATGTACCCAGACAACCGAATTCTCTTATATTTTATGTGAAACTCAGCCATTGAGAGTTGGAACTTATCCTTCTTTGTTCCATGATTTCTTCAATAGTCCATTTTGATACCAAAAGTGGCCAGAATTGCTAATAAAGTCAGATAGAAGTGGCTGTCACACAATCAAAGTCTTATATTAAGTCTCACTGGAACATTACTCTCAAATATAGTTTATCCACTGGACTGCTACAAGCTCCTTAGTGCAGATGACAATGAAACATTTACACCAGAAAGCTGACTCAGTCACTATTCCGAGTTGGAATGCAAGCAAGCATTGCACAAAGGTTGAGGCTTAGCAGACAAGGCAGTATCAACATAAGGAGTCACAAATACTCTGAAAGTCTAAATGGTCCATTTAGTGAGATATTTTCAAAAAACAAAGTGCCAAGGTTGTGTTTTCTCTTCATTTCGGGGTTAATAACGACTTTAGACTCACAAATATATGCACAGAAAAACAGATTTTTCCACAATATATACCCCCTTAATTTGTTTTATTTAATCTTAATTGAAAAATGATGGTGATGTAGCACAATAGCTGAAATTAATACTTTAAAGAAACCCTTCTCCTTAAGAAGAAGCCCCTATATGCTGTCCTTCCCCTCAACAGCACCTCAACAGTCAGCCTGACCACTCTGTCTGTCTAAGTGGGTGCTCTTTTTTCTGTCTTTTCTTCCCTCACTGAATTCAGACCTGTTTGTAACAAGTAATGGTTGTGGGTAATCGCCTGCTGTTGCCATAGAAACCAGAAAGCAGATCTTTGCTGTGGTGCTTGCTTTCTCCCTCTCACTTTCTCTCTCTCTCTCTCTCTCTTTCAATTGCATTCTCTCTGCTGGAAAACTACTGAATTTGAACTCCATGTCCATCCAGCAAAGTAGTTTCCCTCCCTTCATTGCCATTCACCTTTCTCATCTTTATGCATTCATCTTTTTTCTGGTTCATCTATGGTTCTGTTTTCCCCCTCTTGTTCTTCTTGATATTTTTTTCATCTCTCTCTTTGTCTCTTCCCTTCCCCGCAGTCATTGTGCCACCTTGGCCCCCTCTGCACTGCTGCTCCTTGAAGATTAATCCCCACAGAGCGCTGCACATGCAGGAAGCGGGGTCACATTGAGTTGATGCCTGTGTTTGCATGTCGTCGGCCGCTACCGCGTCTGAAAAATGGAGCCGGGTGAAAAAACAAGGGAAAAATGCGTCCACTCTCGTGCACACGTTGGCCACCGTATGCTCCGAAAGCAGCTCGACACCCTTTACCCGCCAATGCTTTTTGCGATGTGGACGCTCCTTCTGCTGCTTCCTCAATCCCGGATAGCCTGATGGGGTTCATGTCACTTTTAAGTTTCAGGGGGAACTTTGAATGTTCTTTCCAACAGTGCGTAATGTATCATCAAAGCTGGGATTAAAAGTTTTTTTTCTCTCTCTCTCTCTCGCTCTCTCTTCCTCTTTTTTTGTGGTGGAGCACAAGCTTTGGTGGTTGGAAGATTTAAGCTTATTAGCTTAAAGAGTAAGGGAAGCGAGGTTTCAATTGATGTATGGCAGACTTCAAAGATAGTTTAATCTGTCAGTACGCATGCCTTGTACAGACTATTTATACAGGGGGAGCCATGTTTCTTCTAATAACTTCCTCTAGTCACCCCACAGTACCTCTTTTTCTGTTTTTTCAGTATTAGTAGACAGCAGAGATGGCTCTTTCTGAGCCTCAGAACTACTACTTCTGGTTAATGAAGAAGTTTTTTTAGTTATTTTGAATGTATGAACAATAATGTGTTTGGATGCTTTTCTACGCACTATGTCCGCAGCATTTTGCAAAATTGTCTCAAAGCTCTGATGATACAGTATATGTGGGAGGATCAAAGATAGAAAACTAATTTAAAGCAGATATCTCTGCATCCCTCATAGCGTTGAGATGATTCATGCTAATTATTGATTTCTGCACTATATATTCATTTTATTCGGTTTTGGCCAGATCCATTTGTTAGGGTTAGGGTTTCCTATCAAATCTGATTATTTGTCCATCAACATGGATTAAAATGCTCTTCATCAGTTCCTGGGAATATACTGATTCATCCATATTTTGCAAGAACCTTCAACCATCAGTTTTCTCATGATACATTTTGTCGCCTTACTGTGGTCTAATGTCAAGATGTAAGGGCAGATTTGATTTTGAAATCAAGATTTAGTCAGTATGGCTAGATAGCTGTGTATGTTGACATATAACTTTGATTATTTTGAACTGTACAGTTTATTAATTTTCCAGAGGTAGAAGACAACTATGGTATTAACATAATTAACCTATTGGCATTTGAATTGGATAGCTCCCCACAAAGCAGATATAAAAATACAAATGCATGCAAACATGGAGAAAAAACAAGAAAATAGTGGACATAAGATGTTTAGTGCATAAGTGCATTGGATTATGCACAGACTAGGTGCACTACAACATAACTGAGTAATTGCTCAGCTATCTGTTTTGCATAGAAATTATCAAAAAGCCACTGCAGTATTTTCAGTGGTGGTGAGACGAGATTTTAAAAATCCTGTAAAGGCCAGCCAGGTTTAAGCTGCTCCCCTTGTGCGTTAGGGTTTTTGTGCACAAAGTTGATTTAATAGTGCACAACAATAAGTTAACCTGCATGTGGCACAAATCTGAAGCCACAAATGTGCTAAAGTGACTAAATGCAGCCTATGCATCTTCTTTGTGGCGGGAAAGAATGGTTTAGGTATATATCCATGCTACATACTGGGCTAAAGTGCATGTATAAGTGTTCCTGAACTTTTTTCTTATCACATTATGTTGTCTGCAACACAAATCAGAAGGTCACTTTTAATGAAGAACATGATTTATGAGTATAAGTATGCCAAAGCCCAGTAACAATAGTATATTCTTCAGCTAACAACTCATATTTACATTACATTAGTTCAATTTCTACAGTGTTATAGAGCCTATGAGTAAAAAAAAAAATTTATTCTGCCTTGACTAAAAAATGAGAATTGTATTCTACTATGAAATCTCTGTGCTATCCTTGAAAAACCAAAGAGGCCTTTTCTTCAAACAGTATTCTGCAACAGGGATTTCTGTTATCAAATCCTTGTTGCAGCTTGCATTGATCTCAGTTATCCAACATGAAGTGTGACATTGTGACGCCATATGTCTGACAGTCTGTGTATGTGCCACATGTCTACACGGAGTTGCTAACTGCTCTGGAAATAGAATTCCATGTTCATTTCAAATTTCTCACTCACACTCTCTATGTGAGCAAAAGTTTATTTTTCCAACGTCCTTTGCTTTATTTCAGTGATCTTTCAATATTGATAACTTTACATTAACCTCTCCAAAGTCTTAATGTTGTCATCTATTTTGCAAGTAAACTGCTCACCAGTCACTATGGTTATGTTGTTGTAAAACTGACTAATAGATTATTGGTAGATTATTTAGCACGAGCACACAGGAACTAAATTCCCTGCTCTTCCTTTCCTTAATAATTTCGATCACAATTCATTTTAACACTAAAAAGAAAACATCCAGTTTTCATATGTACTACCTCTAAACAATTTTTAACAGTCCCTAGTATTGCAGAAACCAAGAAAATTAATATATTGTAAAACATATATATCCAGTCTTCTTTATGTGTGTGCAACAATGTACACAGTACACTTTAAGAATGCGGGAATTAATACAAAAAATTATCCAATTGGAGACACAGGATGGTATGTGTGAAGTTTAAACAAATGATTTAGGGATGCCGAATAATATATCACAGAAACAAAAAGGTGTGGGAGAAGTTTTTCCACTTCTCCACTTAAGATCAAAAAACAATTTGATATAGTGTATGTCATGAAATCCTGTTTTTGTGGTAATTGGGTTGTATTTTTTTCAGTTTTTAGTCAGACTTGAGTTCATTTTGTATTTGTTTGGTCTCCCGTGTTTTCTAGTGTATTTTTTATTGTCTTAATTGATCATTCCCTTGTTTGTTTGTTCCCTTCTCCTTACCAATGTTGCCTATAGTTTGCCTGTTTCCCTCCAGTTGGGTCATTAGCTCCAGTCCTTCCACCTGTGCTCATTATCCCAGCTGTCTCCAATCACTAATCACTCTCCTTTGTACTCAAACTACAATGCTTGTTCAGTCACAGTTGTCTTCACCCTGGACCTATGGCCATGGTTAGGATATCCAAGTTAAGTTTTTGGTTTGCAGGCTTGGGCCTGGTTTTTGTTAACTTTAATAAAACAATGTTAACTTTTTCTCCATTTCATGCCCTCTGGTCTAAACTGCATTTGGATTCTCTCAGCATGGCCCTCTTGATAATTGAGACACTATGAGTGTGTAGACCTGAAGTCTAGATCTCAGCCTGACTAAACTGCAAAGTTAAGTGTGAATTAATGCTACAAATATAATTAACCAGATCAATGTTGGAAGATTGAATGCTACTGATGTACTTTATAATGAATATAACAGATATTTGCTGTTATCCAAATAATTGGTAATTTAAATCCAATAACCAGGCCCCTTAACCAATGTCTTGCATCATTTCTTCAACGAGAGATGTTTTCTCTCATGTGTATTTTATCTGCAATACTATACAATACTGCAAAGATTTGTTAAACCACCTGTTAGAAAAACAAGGAAACATTTTTAGTTTAGAATCTTTTTAAATTAAATCTTTAAAATAGTTATTTTAAGGAATGTTTCAAAAATAGCAATAACTTTCTCACACAATAACCTTTAAACTTCATATTTTGATTGGCATTTTTTGTTGTTCATAACCGCTTCCATTCTTCCTCTGATTGTTTTTTCTACTTTCTCACAGTTTCTTTTGTTATTACGTTCCACAGAGTTTCAAGCTGTTCCAACAGACTTGCTTTGGATGAAACCTTGGTGTGATCAGTCTTTAATTCTCCTAAATCCCACATGGACTTTAACTTGGCACCTCCTTCAGTTCCAGTAGTCCAGGTGTTTGTGGATGTTTTCAGGCCTCTGTAAGGGCTTCTTAGCATCTATTCTTCCATTAAGCCTTCTTCCATCAGTTGTATGAATATGCTCATTCTGGATACTTTCTCAAACTCTTATCTAGAGGCATTCAACTGAAGATCAGCAGTGCCATTCCATCTGTTTCTGCTCCTTCAGATCTTGAGGTGTGTGCCATCTTCTTCAGTTACATTTAGTTTCCTTCCCTTTTTTCTAGCTCATGGATCAGCATTATTAAGTGCTTTAATTCAAACTTTTTCATAAGCACTGAGATTTCAGTTCAAATTGAATAATTTATCAGCTTTTTAAACACAAATGTCTCTTTATATCCAAATTAAAAAAAAAAATGCATACAACAGAAATTTCTAACATAAGCTAAAATTATTTTCAAGAATGCAAATAAAGAGAATTTCACATTTCAATAAAATGTATTATGTGTTTTTTTTTTTATTAAACAAAACATCTGCAATTACATTGATAACAATAACAGTTGTATTTTGGTGTTGGGAGTATAATTTTGTCCTCTATAGAAACAAAATAATTTTTTTTAAATTATTGTTCATTTAAAGCAGCTGTTGCACAAACTTTATATTGTGTAGGAGTTTTACATGTCTGTTAAGCACTGTATATTTCTCCTTAAGAGAAAAAATAAAAAATATATAACAGCCATTGTTTTTAGAAGCAGGAATTGATTGATTATGCTATGTGTTGTAGATTTGGTCACACATTTCCCGAGACATGACAGCAGTTAGATTTAAACATAGACGAATGACATGTTCAACTCCTTAAGAGACTATTTACCCTATAAATCCAGTACAAGGTATATGCTGCATCTCTGGTCGACAAATGCATGTGCTCTAACAAGCAAATGCCACACAGAGGCTGAGCAATGTACAAGGGAAGCATATGGTGTTTCAGAAGGTGTGAAGCCCAATTTAGCTCTTCTCCACATTTGATGATTGCTCCAGAGGGGATCAGAAGTGTGGAAGAAGCTCTTTCAGTACAAAGTCTCAGTTGGGTTTTGTCCAAGTACTCTGGCTTCATCTCACTGTCCAAAAGATGTTAATTGGACTTTACAAATTGACTGTAGGAGTGAATGTGTTCATGCATGGTTGTCTGTCTTGTTTGTGTCTATTTTTCCCCGAGATAGACTGGTGACCAAAGGCAGGGTATGTCTACTTTTTGCAAAATGAGACCCACACCACCAATTTTTTACACACCTGTTTCATAGTGTGAGACATTATCTAGTCCATACATCTGTGTGAAGTTTATAAAAGATATTAAATCCTGTTGTCTGCTTTGCAAACTTTAAAAAAAAATTAGATTGCCACTGAACTCTTTGGTCTTTTGAAATATTAATTTTAGAATAGGAATGTCAAACTTTTTTCTGAGCATGCCCACACTTACAGAACCACAAAAAAAAACCTTCAAATTTGTACTCTTTACTCTCTTTTAACTAAAAGTATTCAGCCTGGTACAAAATAGTTGCATTATGGTATTCATTTACTCAGGATTTTATCTGATTAATAAAGAATGGAATGAGAACTGTACTGAATTTGGTTTATATGGAATTTGAGAAATTTAACAAAGGAGTTTGGAATTGAATAATCATCTATTTACATTTAATTACTTTACATGCTTCCCAATGACAGAAATCTTGCCCTGCATATTTCACTGTAACTGATAACTGTCAGATGTAAACTCTGTGATCCCCTGTCATGGTTCTGGCCATCATGCAAAATTTTACAAATCTACAGTCTTTGGTGATTTTATTTACAATGTGAGAACAATGGTAACAGTAATATGCACAGGAACCTAGGATACAGAACTGGTCTGGTTCTGTGGATTATAGGTGCTCAGTAAATTGGAAAGATTGATTCAGATTGTGAATATTTGGTTTACAGACCACGGTCAAAGATGAGCTCTGTAGAGATTTTTTCAGTTCTGAAGAGCATCCATAAAGGCTTCTCAGCAAAAATACTTTCTCAAGGATTAGATTCTTAGTAAAACATGACACAAATGTGAGGTTTGACTCTATTAACTGAACGGGACCGTCAAGCAACTGGGGACTGCTCAACAGCTTTAAATAACGTCAACCTCAGATTAAAGGAATTAGGCCCAGGTGTGCCAGCCTGCCAGGTGGAACACTCACACAGACACTCAAAACAGGACCCATACACCCCCTACCTTTATTGACTTACTAAGGATATCACTTAGCCAATTTCTGTATTTCTAATTTGATGTGTTTTATTAAAGCATAGATGGGGAAATCCATAAACATCAAATTAGAATGATTTGAACATAAATAGATGCTACCTACTACTGACTGAGGGAGTTTATTTACATTTTTACCATATTTACTATGGAGTGGGCGTGGATGAAAGACCAATCTTAGAAAAGTTTGCCCACTCAGTAATACTCTCAAATTCATAACTTCTTAAATAGTCTTGATAGTTGAATAACATGAGAACCATACTGAAGTTGTCACATCGAAACTGTTGTTGAGTACTCATGTGTACACACTTGCGTCTTGTACCTTAGTTGTTTGTCTAAATATGTCTTAGATAGAGGTACAGCACAAATCAGGCTGCGGCTTTTCATTACAACAGAGCAGGGGGAGACCATATGGTGGGTGACCAGTAGCTTCAAGGCAAAATATATACTTTTGATATAGGAAATGAAGCAAAAGTTTGTGTGCGAGTAGAAAGAGTCCTGGGAATGTATGTGTGGCGGTGGGCCTCCTTTGATCTCGCCCTCCTCCTCGTCCCCTTTCAAAAGAATCTCCTCAGAGGAAAAGTGTGTTTGCTGGGGGGAAGAAGAAAAAAAAGATAGGGGGAGGAAGAAGATGGCAAAGGGGAGTTAGGAGGGAAACGGGGTGAGGACTACTGAAGTGTGAAGAGTGTGCAACTTTCTCCCATATTGCTCTACCACTCTCTAAGAATGCTATTATGTCTGTGGAAAGTGAGAGAACAAAGAAGGGGTTTGCTTTCTGTTGCTTAATATAGGAAGCTGGTTCCCACAGACTGAACAGTGTGTTAGCCAAGCGGAGCGGCATTGTCTGGAGGAAAGGATTTAGTGGAACTTAAACTATACCACCATACATTAGGTACTTACGACTGCAGGGAACATTGGAGCTTTATAGTACATAGGGAGGCATAACTGACGTGGCTTTCACAAGGCCAATGCTAACTCAGGCATGGCAAAGCTACAGAAGGCAACAAGTTCAATATGCACTGGAATATTCATGCAAACTGCGTCCCTCTAAAGAGTCATAAAGAAGAGAAAAACATTTGCTGTCAGCGTTCATTTTGTCCAAACAACTAATTCGACCCAGCTGGCACTGTATTTTTCTAATCATCCTCCCGTGGCTTTCTTTATCAGGCAGGTATATTTACTTTATAATGACATAAAAATGATGTGTCTAAAGAACAGCTGCATGTGAAGGGTAATAATTATGTTCATGATGGTGTTCATGAACAGAATTATAAACATGATGGTGTTCAAAAGAATGTTTTTTAACCTGTAGCGTGAATGGTTTCCAACCAAAGCCAATTGGCTGACATTTTTAACAGGTGAGTTATTGTCACTTAATGCTGTATTAATGCAT
>JABUIW010000035.1:1680821-1708025 GCA_013363375.1 Menidia beryllina | reverse complement strand
ATACATACATACATACATACATACATACATACATACATACATACATAAAGTACGTGTGTGTGTGTGTAGTTTTGATTGTCTTAATGTGCATTTTTGTCATCAGTTTTATTTGACAAATTTAAATCTTAAAGTCTGTTGTCTTTCACTACAGCCCTTGTACCCTGCAAATTATTAAATCATCAGTACTAGCCACCAATGAAAAGTTACTGAAGGAATGGATGATGACAGAGTATAGATTTTCAGGACAGTGAGAGCTTTTTTTTTTTTACTCTTATTTGGATAGACACGTTTGAAACCAGCCCTAGCCAATCTATGAAATGAACAGAAAATGTACAACAACTTTACTCACAAATTGTTTGGGTCTTCATGACTTTTAATCACAGACAACTTTGTGTGTTAGTATGACACATGAACAGGCTGCCAAGCACCACACCTGTAGCATCCACCAGATTTAGAATGAAATTATATCACGGGAGTGAATAGCGAGTGTGTGTGTGTGTGTGTTTAGTATGTGAATACAATTAATGTGAACGCTGGCACTGACAGGAGGATGTTACTGCCTCTTCCTGCCCTCACCATAACAACAATGACAAAAGATGATAATGAGATTAAGTACATATTCAGAAATAAATATTTAGTTAATCTCCAAATGCCTCTGTATATCCATCCATCCATTTTCTATACCATATTTTCCCAACCCCACGGGGTCACAGGAGGGTTGGAGCCTGACAACGGGTCAGAGGCGGGTATACTCTGGACAGGTCAGCAGCCCATCACAGGGCCACACAGAGACAAACAACCACACACACTCACATTCACTCCTATAGGGGCTATTTCGGAGTGTTAAATTGGCCTTACATGCATGTTTTGGGATGGTGGGAGGAAGCTGGGGTACCCAAAGAGAATCAGGATCCCTCTTGCTGTAAGGCGATGGTGCCCCATGCTTTAGCATATTGAATTTGAGATTAAATTTGACTTATTTTAGTTTACTGTGGATATGTAGATGAATGCTTGAAGCTACACAACGTAACATTCAAGTGCACAAGGAAGAATATGAAAGAAAAAAATCAGGAATTCTTATATTACTAATTTACATAAACCTTCTAAAATTAGCTAAAAAAGATTGCTCATTTAAACAAAAACGACTACAACCAAACATTTGCCTGAACAGCTATAAAGATGAGCTCACTGCATGGTTAGAAATGCCTGATGTATCCTTGATGTAAATATTAGAGTAGATGGCACTTCATCTCACAACACAATACAACTAATGTGTAAAACCATTATGACTAAAGCTTGTGGTTAATACTAATTTTGCATTATTTTATACGAGCAGATTCAATTATTACAAAAAAAAGGTAATTCTATAAATGACATTTAATCACTGAGCTCTATTTATGAATCATACAGCACAGGGAAGACAAATTAATGCCAAATTACAATTTTGCGTTCGTGTGGAGTCTAGACAGTCTGTAATGCTGTCTAGCACCAATCCTTCCCTCCGCCCCTCTGCCAACAGCAGCTAGCGTGGCTTTGGCCCCTTAATAACTCACAAAAAACGCACTATTTTTCCCCTATTGTGCCATTCGTACACATCCTCCCTGCCTCTTCTGCTATGTCCCTCTCTCGGCTGCCCTTTTCCTACTCTGCCTCCTTTGTTCTTTTATTTGCGCTCAGTTCCCCACCTCTCATCCCATCCTTCAACGTGTAAGCCTCCACCCTCCTCACATAGCTGCCATGCTGAGATGAGCCCCGGCTATCGTCTTTTTTTGCTCGAAAACTCACCGATATATTTTTTCTGCCGTGAACAGACCTGCTACCATACAAGATTAGAGAGCCTGGGCCGGACTTTGGAGTTGCCAGGGTAAAGTAAATCCCTGTGAAGTCCCAGAGGAACATCAAGTTGAGCATCAATGCAAAGGGTTCTCAGTTTCTCACACAAAGCCCATCCTCTCTACTCATTATTCTCTGACAAAAAGAAAAAAGAACCAGCAATGTGATAGTAAATAAATAGAGTTAGATTTTTTTGGTCTGTTGATTTATTTTACAAGTATATGTAATAATTAAAAAAGCGCTGACATTCACTTTTTTGCATATTTTGAATTGTGAAGTGAAGCGGTCTTGATGTCTTATGAGCTGTGATATTAAATGTGAATTTTCAAAAGTGACTCGCACCTCATGTGGTACTGAGGCTGAGCATATCATACCTATTACATAAAAAAACCTTTTCAAATCAAACTAAATCTGATTATTTTCCATCCCATATGCGGCCTTCTTCATTGAAACATAGTACCAAATGCAAGCGGTTTAATCAAGGCATTTGAATAGTAGATTTTTCTATTATCTCATGTCGTATAAAGGCATGAAACAATTTCCAAAAATCTGATAAATAGTACACACTATGCAGAGCGCGAAAGGGGAATATTGACACACACAAACCAAGTGAGAGCTTAGTGGAGTGAATGCAGCCAGTTGTGCCAGCCAGCAGTACTTTAGGAATGATTATGTTATCTATTCAGACAGATCTCCAGGGGGAAATATTTGAAGCCATAAAACTGCCAGTTCTCCGGTCTCCATGCCTTTGTTGGTTTGTGTCTGTGCATGTGTGGGTATGTGTGTCTGAGTAAGTTGGGTGACATTGCTGAGCGCAATGAGCCGATGGCATCTGAAGGCTATTAGCATGGGGAGAATACATTCCGGAACTGGCTGTCCAACACAAACACTCGGCTTGCCGTAATGAGGTGTGACTAGACTGCTTCGTTACCATGGAGACACTCAACAAGCCTGTGTCATTCTTCCTTTTTTTCCCTCTCTCTCTCTCCTATTTCTCACTTTAAAACACCCTTTTGGACACGTTTCATTTGCAGTTTGGATTAAAGATACCATTTAAGTGGAATGAGGTTTTGGACTTTTTTTTTTTTTGCTTTTCTTTTTGTATGGATGGTGGTAAAATGGACTATCAATCATTTTTGGATCACATTTGATCAATATACATCTTTATTTTCCATGCGCTTCCTTTCTTGCCACATTACAGAAACGAGTCACATTTTTCATGGACGTTTATATCAAATATATGATTTGAGACATGTTAATTTTTTTATGAAATAGGATCTCAGCAGGTTTCTGGTGTGAACCATAACTACAGAGATTTTAGTGTGTTTGTAATTTCCGCTCAGAGTTCTCAACAGGTATTCTTGGCTTCCTCCCACTGTCCAGTAACATCGGTACTAGGTGATTCTAAATGAGCCCTTGGAGTGAGTGTTAGTTTATCTAATTTGGCCATGTGTCTGTGTGTCTGTCTGTCCATCCATCCGTCCATGATGTACACCACCTGCCAGCTGGAACAGACTCAGCCATACCACGCTTTAGAATGCTTTGTCCAGGCTGGACAGATGCTGCCTGCCCCAGAAAAGAATGTAAATGCATTGTCTTTTTTTACTTTTGTTACATGTCAATAATAGAGTTAAACATTATCTTAAAAGCCTGAGCAACATCATGCAGTCTGGTTGGCTATTTGATTCCCTTTTTTGCTCTTTACCATATGTCAGAAACCTTTTATCAGATACACCTGACCGAACTAAAAAAACACCCAGGCCGGTAAGGGATTTATTTCTACAGGTACATTCCATCCTCTTGGCCAGTTTTGTGTTTATTTCCAAGGAAGGCTCTCTTTCCCAGGTCTCTCTTGGCCTCAAAGCAAAGGCTCTTGGCTGAGGTCCACGCTGCACAAAGGGCCCGGGCATTCCAGCTGTCTGCCTTTAATCCAGTGTGTCAGCTCGTGTTAATGTTGCGGTGTGAAATCTGAGTGTAGAACCGGCATGGAATATCTACAAGAACAAGGGAAAAAAAGCCTAAGAATTCCATCTGAAAGAGACCACCTTGCATTGCCAACCAGTGGTGTGATGGTGGTAAAATAATTCATTGGTTTAATTAATTAATTAGATAGTTTAAATGATAAATTTGCATTAAAGATTATTTCAATATTTTAGAACATTTGGTTTGATGTGGGTATGTCGCCAAACTTGCTTAGCAGGTTGTAGGAAAATAATATTTGAGAATCAAACGTAAATGGAGCTACTGGCATCTGTGAAGAATGCTCCTCTAATCTGAAGGCAAAGTGAGGAAAAAAAGAGGAGGCTGCCCACTAATGTGAGATGAAATCAGCATTTCCGCTGCTCCTCAGCATCCCTGTGGTCTGCTCCGACACACAATAGAGGAATGACACGCTTCTGTGGATGGTTAATTGTCTTAGACACACACATATTGACACTCGCATTCACGAACAGAGCTTGGGCACGGCCTGAAAACACAAATGGAGACGACCACAGGTATAAGCAAAAGAGTGCACGCATCTATATCTGTGAGTGTATGCACACACGCACACACACATTATATTCCTGAGTCTCTCTACACCCATCTGTCTGTCCTCAAATCCATTCAAATCTTCCAAATTTACAGCAACAACACCCACTCATCCAGACAATGATGTTTGTATTGCAATTGAACAGCATTTTTGTGCCTGCGGGTTTGGATACAATGGCCATCTTCTTTTGTCCAATTTTGATCAAATATAAAACCTGGAATCCCAGAACAAAATATGAGAGAGCCTCACATTAAAGTACAAGTGTCTCCCAAAGGGACATGCCACCCAGGAAGTTCTGACACACTGCCTGTGCTTGTCTCTGCCATAAAGGCTTTACGAAGATTTGAATTTTATCAGTTCATAGCAAAGCATTTCAGATTGACTATCCTTTTTGATCCGCTGCTGTGTGAACAGAGCTTCCTCACTGTATTGTTTCATTGTATTCAGGGATTCAAGTGTATTAGAGACTAAACGGTTTGCCAATGCAGCTTAAATATAATTATTGCTCTCACTGTTTGTTTGTTTTAGCATTGTGATGATTTTTTCTTTGCTAATTATTCACATCAAGATTGTCCAAATCCATATCTTATGTGTACTAATCGAATCAGAAGTTGAATTTGACCATTTTATTGTTATAATTGTGGTATTGTTGTCACATTTTCTTTTCCATTTTACAAATGAAACACTTCAAAGATTAAATGCCAAGTGGTCTAAACAGAGTTCCCAAGAAAACTTTTATTTTCTTTGTACATTATCATTTCAGAAGTTTTATGTAAAGTGTCAATATACCCACTATGGCTAAAACGTAGCTCTTTTTGCTTAGTTGGAAATTAATAAGTTACCTTGTGGTCACAATTTCCAAAAGAAGTCTGCCTTAAACTTCACTTAAACTAAAATTAATATTTGTGAGTGGCTGTTTGTGTCAGTTTAATTATCAATAGCTGTCCTCTTGGTTTCTGTTTTTTCCAGTTCAGATTTTTTTTTAATGTAGTTTTGTTATTTTTATAATCTTTTGTACGTTTTGATTCTTTTGACTTTTGAATTTCTATTGTTTTTCTTAGTTGATCGGCCTTTTTATATTGTGTTTTATGTTTGTATTCTACGGAGCCCCTCTGATGACATGGTAAAAAAAAAAAATTAATTGTGGCCACGAAATACTACTTTGTGGCCACGCAATAAGTATAACGTGCGCACGAAATACTAATTAACTCATTGACTGCCAGCCATTTTCAGAACAGAGAGTCGCTCACTGCCAGAGTTTTTGAGAATTTTGACTGATTTTTCAAGAGCCACAGAATAGTTTGTGCTATGACTATGTAAACACTGAACACACCAAAAGAAAGAGTAGACTCTCTTCTATCATCAGGAAAAAAATTTTTTGTTTCTACCTTATTCCGTTCTTCCTCAACGTGCGTCTCACCGGCGCCATTTCTCTCATAGCGAACCATTGCGTTTTTATTTGCTTACAATCTATGCTAATCTCCCATCAAAAGTGGCACAGCTACCTAGAGGGTTAATTTGTTAGTCCATACTCTGTCTAGAAGCCGATATTTACGGAAAAACTTTCGCCGATCGTCCCCCAAGCCACTCGCATTGAAAAACATAAAAGACGTCTATAGACGTCTTTGGCAGTCAGCGGTTGGATTTGAAAAGACGTCTATAGACGTCTTTGGCAGCGAATGAGTTAATAATATTAATATCATTCCTGGACCAAATCGAGCGCGGGCTCCGTACAGTAGAGAGAGGAGGATCCTGACATCTTCTTTTCTGATAGAAATACCGTGTTGTTTACACTTTGTAAACATCCACTGGTAACCGTGATCATTCCCAGGGCCTTGCAGTTGGTCAAAAATGAAACCTATCCCGGCGTCCAAGTCGTACCTTCGCCGGTAAAGCAACCTGGCTCTCAATATCCTGTTTAAATGTCTCTCGGTAATGACGGTTCCTTGCAATGCCAGGCTTTTCAGAATGTCTTTGTAGCTCATTCCCAGCCTAAAATAAAATTCTATCATACTGTCCCTTTCCATCGTGGAGCTTTAGCCTCTCTAATGCCTCTACCTTAGACCTTAGAGAAGGCGCTTGATTTGCTTACCCAGTTGTCCAGGAATGATATTAATATTATTAATAAGTATTTCGTGCGCACGTTAAACTTATTGCGTGGCCACAAAGTAGTATTTCCTGCGCACGTTATACTTATTGCGTGGCCACGAAGTAGAATTTCGTGCGCACGAAATACTACTTCGTGGCCACAATTACAAACATTTTTTGACCATGTCATCAGAGGGGCTCCGTAGTATTCATTTTCACAGTTTGTGTTTAGTATTGGTCATTAGCGCCACACCCTTCACCTTTGAGTTATTCTCAGCTGCCACCAGTCTCTTGTCTTCTTCAGGGATCCATCAATGAACCCAAGGGTTTAGAACCATTATTTCAGATTTATTAGAGTTTATTTTCATCCAGCATGCATATTCAACCTGATACAAATCATACGGACATAGATCTTGCTTTGATTCAATAAGAAATGAGCAGCTTGCAAGAGCGGTTTCCCCCCCTCTAAACCAATCAGGGAACACAGTCATGTGCCTATGAGTCTACAAAACACATTAAGACTTAATTGTCAAAATTCCATGACCCCCTCAGTAACTCTGAGGGGGTCAAGGGTGAAGATCTTCTCCAATGTAAATCAATTATGATGACTGTCGTTAAAGCTTGAGGAGATCCTTAAAGTGCACCACCTGACGATGACATCAGTTCAGGTACAAGTCAATTACAGCCAGGAACAGATTTTATTGTCCATTTTCACAGTCGTAAAATGGTTTACCAGACCATCCACAACCTTCCTCTAGTGTTAGGGCCAGCACCCACCTGATTTTAGGTTTAGCACTTGAGGTCAAACTCCTTCTCCCTAGCTTCACTGAATTCCTCACACACCCCAGTTTTTGCTTCAGCAAACACCAATGCCACAGTCTTCAGATGACCCCCTGGGACAGCCAAGCCTGAAAGGCTTCCCTATTCAGCTCGGCCCATTCCCTCACTGCTTGTGGGAGCCAGCGAGTCCTCCAGTTACCTCCAGAAAATTCATGACAACCTTAAGTTCCCAGAACTATAAGGTCATATCAACATTGGGCATCTTGAACATGGTCCATTCAGACTTCATGTCCCCAGCTTCCCTGGGTATGTGAGAAAAAACTCCCTCTGAGTTGCACATTGAAAGAAGATTCACTGAGTCCTTTCCGCTATTATCACTGAGCTATCGCTATTTTTAGAGCCTGATTTGCATTTAGACTATTTCTGTTCAGTCAACCTTTTTGAGCTTACAACAAAAATAGCTTCTTTTAAATAGTCATCTTGTATTTTTTACCCAATCCCAACTAGTTTAAAAGACATTAACACTACCATTGTGGATTTGAACAATTTTGTCTTTGTTGGTGGACAATGTATCGCAGTGATATAATGTTACTGTAATTGAATATTTACACTAAAATCTGACAGTTGTTGCAGCTCAACGTTATTTGCACAATATCATTTGTTTGAAGGATATCAATCAGGATTCAGAGCACATAAGGTCCTGAACCAGCAACAGAAAGTGCATTGGTGAAAGTTACAAGGGATATCTCATGTGCCCTGTTGGACAATGTCAAGAACTTCCTACCTATCAGTTGAGACTGACGCAACCCTGGGTAATTTTGGGTTTTCCCACACCTGCTCAACTCCTCTCCCTCTGGGCAACTCCAGAGAGTTAGAATCTAGGCCCTCTTTAGGAATTTTGTTGCACAGCACCACACTGCGACTGGAAGTCAGTCCAACTATATCTAGCTGGTATGGCTTCTCCTCACACAACAGCACAAGTTTATATTGTTGGGGATAGGGTTAGACACCTCCAGGTCCTCCTTTGCCTTTGCTTGACCGTCTTTCAAAGCTCTCATAATCAAATTTCCTCTCTGCGAGTGGTGGGCCCATGTGGAAGCGGCTTGCTGTTGTTTCTTTGGGCTGAGCCCAGCCAAACCCCCGAGGTGACTCTGAGCTCTCTCTAGTAGTAAAATTCAATCTAATGTTTATATTTATCCTGTTTTTATTTTTTCTGTATGCTTCTTAAATGTTCTTAAATGTTTTAGTTGATCTTTGGAGCTTTATTTGTACTCATTTTCCTTTTTGGTTGATTTGTAATTGCAAGAGTGTATTAATTAAAAAACTTAATTGATTTTGGCAAAAGTGTTTTCTACTACTTGATGAAACAACAATTCCTAGGTTTCCATTATAATTATAACCCAATAATTACAAACCTCTAAAGCTTTCCAGTGTTTGCAACTGAGGTTTAGCACTGTGTGATTAAGAAATAGAATTTTATGTTGAACTTCCTTTTAAACTTCTTCATTTCACAATTACAAGCATTACTCTATGTTATAATGGCTGTGTTGTGTTAACCAAATTATACAAAAGCTTCCAAAATGTTAGTTGTGCTTACGGTTAAGCTGTTAGAAAAGCTGTTTTTTTCCAAAGTCAACTGTGAATGGTAAAATCAATTTAAAAAAGATTAAAAATCATGACTCTAGTGCAAAAGGTGCTTGAAGTAAATCCTGCAAAGTGTACTGCTGATGAGGCTATAGTATAAAGATAATATTTCTCAAATCTATTAGGACTGGACATTTTGCTTTCTCACACAAAAACTAAAGAAAATAAGTAAATAAGAGTTCATTTGAAACTTAACGTGTTTTTTGTGAAGATCTTCCAGGCATGGAATGCCACTTCACTGGCAAAGAACTAGATGTTGTGTGAGGTGGAGCAACGTCAAAAGACATTGCTGGTTTACTCTGGAACCAAGCTACTCTTACCAACACTCTTACTCACTCTACCATAAGACAGGCACAGGAGGGAAGGTTCTTACTGTTTTTTGTGTTCCCTCCAAACAACAGCTCAGATGACTCAGCCCTTTTAGAGTATGGGTGCTGTCCTGGAATGGCTGTCTTCTGGAGCTTCCACTGTTCTACGGGGGAATGACTGGGATCCTTATTGGCAATGATCGAATGACCTGTTGAGGTGTGATTGTGGGGAATGGCATCAATCCAAGTCTGCTGTTTTTAACTCCTGAGCTAGACATAGATTTTCTATTGAAAGCATCGTACTTGGTACCAGGCCTCTTTAAGCCAAAGGTCAATGAATGTAATTGTTTCCTATGACCCTTAGTCATGGATGCTCAGGTGAATACAATGTTGGGTGGTGGATGGAGCAATTTAAGGATCTCCTCGGTCTGGTTAACATGTCCTCTATTGTATAAGATAGAGTATAAAGACTCTTAGGAGCCTTAAGAAAGAAAGTTAAAACATTGTCCTTGCACCAGGTATGGGTGAAATTTGACTTGAGATGCTTAAGGCTCTGGACAGTTTTAGCTACCGTTAATGTTGCAAGGAGGACTGGGACAATGCCTGTGGCTGTCCCATTTATCATCCAGTTTGACCATCCAGTCTACATGTGTTTTGTAAACTTGGGGGAATAAAAGCCTACGATTGGGTCTCCCATGGGAAATTCCCATGGGTCATTCTGTGGGGATGTTGTGAGTATGGGGCACCAGAGATATTTAAAACAGCTAACTAGTCCCTGTATGATCAAAGCAAGAGCTATGTCTGTATTCTAGGCACAAAGTTCAACCAGTTTACAATGCTAGACTCCATCAGGGTTGCTCCTTTTGCCAATCCTGTTTGTGATTTTCATGTACCTGATCTTAAGGTGGAGCCTATAGAAGAGGTGTCTGGTTTGGGAAGCTCAGAGTCACATCTGTGCTTTTTGAAAATGGTGTGATTCTGTTTTTTGAGCAGAGACCTTCAGGACAAAGTGGAATGGTTTACAGCTGTGTGTGAAGTGGTAAGATTGAAAGTAAGAAAGTTCTTCTAAAATTGAGACCATGGTTCTCAACTGGAGAAAGGTTTGGGAACACAGTCCACTAAATATGTGGAGCGATGGCAGGTTTGAGCAAAGGTTGTTGGAGAGATTGAAACCACATCAGCTGAAATGAAGCTGAATATCCCATTGGGTTATTTCGTCAGGCATGTGAATGAAAGGATCTAGGTGTCTTACTTTAGAAATTTACTTGTAATTTGACTTTTAGAACTGATTCAAAACTTCTAGATTTTATTTTGACAAGTAAATTTTCTGAATACTTGAAGACACATAAATTGGAATTATTCTATGTGGTTTTTTTTTTGGCCAATGAAAGATATTTTATATGAAAGTGAAGGTGTATTGTTCCTACCAAAACTTGCTACCACAGGCCTCCACCTAAATATAAGTACATATCACATTCTATTTTGTCTTTTAAAAAAGGGATATACTTTGATATTCAGGTTTCAGTGTTTTGATGTGGGCTTAATGTTAGGGAGAATTTGTGGCCTTTAGTTTATTGTACATTATACATTTGCAAGGCTAGAATTTTCATTTACTGGTGGCCTACAATGAAGAAAGAAGAAATCCAGGAAACTGCAAGCAAAAAAGCTAATGTCACATGGAATGATAGAGTTGCAAAATGGCCATTCAGCTTTATTAATAAGATAATGCAAGCAATTAAGAGCATCAGTGCTGAGCGCCACAGTCTCCAGGCAATGTGTAACCATGACAGCGAAGGGTTTCTTCATGCATTCGTGGCTTTTGTTCAAATGTCCTATTTCAGTAACACACTATCATTTCCCTTCTTTAAAAAGCAGAGTATGCAGGTGTCTGATGCTTCCTTTATTCCATATCAGCACAATCTAACGCTTTCCTTTACATATACAGTATGTAACAAGATCTGATCTTTTCACTGGTGTCCACACGAGAACCCAGTTTTCTACAAAAAAAGACAAATCTTATGTTCAAAATATGAAGCAATCTAAAAGAAAATTGTCTTTCTGTCCATTCCCTCATTGTCTCATGTTATTCAGCTTGTGTCTCTTTTTAATTATTTGATTTGTCACATTTAGGAATTTGTTCACAAATGCTCAAATCTGTTCTTCGATCATCTGCTATCTGTTTCTCGAATCTAGACCCCAGATGCAGACTCTAATAAAGTTAACCTGCTCTAAACAAAAAAAGAGAAGAAGAGGTAGAGGGAATGGGAGATGGAGAAAGAAAGCCAGGCAGGACAAAGCTGAGAGAGGGGAGAAACTGAACACAGCGTCTGTTGTGTGTATGAAGGAAGGACTTGGCACAAACACTGTTCAGCCTGTAAGAGTATCCTGTGCTCCCTGCTCCATGCCTGGCTCCTCAATACTGTCTTTGTCCTCCTACTGTGCACAGTGACACTGAGAATCCACATACAGCAACACCTGGCCTCTGTGATACACTGTGTCTCCCCTGCTTTAACACAGGAAGAAAGAGAACTGAACATAGGACAACACTAAAGATGAGGTGATAGGGCTGATTTTCAAACACAGGAGTTTCTTCTCGACAGAAAACAAAACAATGATAATTGGTTTAATGTCTGCAATTTATGGGCAGACTAATGAATGTTATTGTGTGTTCCTGTGTCTATATGAACAATGTGTCATAGCATCAGCAAACATTTGGCAGTGAGAGAAGAAGGAAGCAAAGCTAGCTAACGTAACGTAACATGTGACCTATGAACAGAGGCACGAATGAGATGAGTTGAAGTAGCAGGACCTTTCTATATGATGCATCCTTCGTATTTGTATATGTATATGATGCATATGATTCCAGTTCCTCACTGAGCAGACAAGTAGTTAGCCTAGACAAAATTATCATGCATTTAAGGGCAGTCATTTAGTCCTTCCACTTAAAAAGTTACATTAGTGTGGTACACAGATTCTGTGCTGCTCCTAACAGTTGCGGTCGGTTATGACCACAACTGTAGGTGTCGTCATCGTGCAATATGCACAGATGAAATTTCGCCTTTCTGTTCCATTCTGTGTTATGCAGTGAACTTGTCAAATGGGACTGCACCGTTTTCAGCTTCCTTAGAAGAAAAGTGGTAAAAGCACTCTCAGATTGGAGAATTAAGTAATTTAGACAAGACAGTTAAGGTCAGGGGGGCACAAATTCTAATTAATTCTAGTTCCATTCCAAGCAACTACAATGTAGATATTACATTGCAGTTTTAACAAACATATCAAATGAAGCTTACACAGCAATTATTTATTTATTAATAAAAGGCAGCCCCACTGTTTCCTAGCTAAATTAAAAAATAGGGGGTAAAGGAAGTTTAAATCAACACGGCTCATCATTTATAAGTCTTTCCTTAGTTCTTGTACTCCAGTTATGTATCATTACCCGAGCAAATTTGGGAATAAAATCAATTAATTGTATCAGGTAGCATAAAGACTGTGCTTTTGTTAAAATACAACACATTATCATGCCCTTGTTATATTTATTATTTAAAAAATGTGTCTGAGATTTTTCCAAATCTAGACCTACTGTATTGTATTTTTCAAACACTTTTTAGAAGGGGCAGTGTTTATTATGGAATATTAAGGTGTCACAGGATCTATGTCGAGCAGACATAAACCCAGTATTGTTGGTCAAGGTGAAACTAAAGCAGTAGCGACCAGGCTGTGGTGGACAGGTCAGCAGATGACGCTGACAGCTGAAGATGTTGTTTGCCAGCCTAGCGTGTAGCATTCCCGAGTGTTAAGGATAGTGGAGGACTAACAGAACTTTTTAAAAGAAGTCTATCAGCCCAAAAAGACCAGAAAGTTGTTTTAAAAATCTTTTTTTTTTATCAGCACTGTGGTCAGACTTACTGGTTTATGCCATAAGCCGAATTTGGAAGTCTTGTTTTGACCGCGGATTTCTTTGCATTGAGAAAAGCAGTGAGCAAAACACACAGCCCTGTGGTACACCACAGGGCTTTTTTTTATTCTTATCAACAAAACTGACCTTAACCTTAAGTGCAAGACTGCACTGATGCTGAATGGATCACTTGAGGTCATTTTTCTAGTTGGAGCAACAGAAAAGCGAAGGTTGTTTTTCTTTTTTTCCCACAAAGAAAGAACCAGACATGAGAGCATACAGTTGAACGCCTCATACCTGTGTGTTTTTGTGTGTATGAGAAAAGAAGACAAAGAATGTAAGAAATGGCTATACGCTGTCTGGTCTGCAAGAGAGTATGGTCAGGTATTTAAACATGAGAACAATCACCTTTTCAGGTTTTACTAAATGATCCAGAGGATGGTGTAAGAGGAAACAATGGGTCTTTTTGGAGAGGAATGACGAATGGTATCTGACCATGGACCAAGCTTTACCTACAGGTTTACAATTGTATGCTTTATTGATAATTTTCTTGTACTAAAGACAAATGTTAGTGCTTGGAGGAGAGTGAAACTGGGTTCATTGGAGAGAGAGAGAGAGAGGTTTTTTGCCATTTAGGGCACAAAATGTGATTAAAAGGATTAAAATGCAGGATGTTACAGATAATCTGCATACACTTTTAGCCTAGTAGAAGTCGGTGGTCTTGTGAAGACTTTTGAAATGATCGCTTTAACTAGCATAATTTAATCACATTCATTATGCTGTAGAAAAATTCATTATTAGCATAAGTGCGGTTGACATCGTCTTTATTTGTTTTCCTTTTCTTGAACCCTGAAATGCATAATCCATTCCCTGGAGGGGAGCCTCGACTCTCAGCCACCGGCAGCCCTCTTATGCTGTGGGGTTTTGTTTTGTGTTTTACCATTCAGATAATAGAAAAGGAACAGGTTCTTGCCATCAGACAGAGAATGTGGCAGTCAGAAGAGTGGAAATGAAGACAGTGAGAGACAGAGAGACAGAGAGAGAGAGAGAGAGAGAGAGAGAGAGAGAGGGACTGTGAGGGGGCAAAGAAATGGAGATCTGGCGGGCGGTGTTCTTCTTTTAGAAACCTGATCTTAGTAGGGAGTGGAGCAGGGCGAGATAAAAGGAGAATGGAGCGTTGTCCGAGCCCAGCTACAGGAAAAGAACGATTAGAGCAGAGCCTAGTATCAGGTATGCAGAGCAGCGATTCCAGCCAATCATACTGTGAGTACATTAGGCCAGACGGCAGCTTGACTCCACTGCACTAACCCCCTCGACCAACCACCCTGCTCACCTCCTACCCTTGTCTCCCTCTCTCACCGCCTCTTTTATCCTTGATGTTGCGCTCACCCTCTTTCTCCATTTCCCATCCTAAGCCCCTGTCTTTTTGCTCCTCTCCTTCTCAAAGCACGGCGTTGTTAGATTACTGAGTCTCCATCCTAGACCCCTGCAAGCCGACAAACAACACAAGAAGGGGGAAAACAGAATATTCAAAACATAAAGAATGATTAACATATTATGCTAAAAGACTTGTTTAGAATGTTTTCATTGCTAAACTTAAATCTGATTAAATGCTGCACAAGTCCTTTTGTTTACCTTTGATTACATGATACATATATAATGTAAAATAGTACAACAATGACAAAATTTGACTGTTCCCTTAAATTCTACACGGTGTCTTGACATAATTCA
Source organism: Menidia beryllina (assembly GCA_013363375.1). Lineage (NCBI taxonomy): Eukaryota > Metazoa > Chordata > Actinopteri > Atheriniformes > Atherinopsidae > Menidia > Menidia beryllina. The sequence continues at coordinate 1,693,216 of JABUIW010000035.1, read as the reverse complement.
GCTCATTGTTTTTGTCCTCAGGAAAAGGTCATTGTTGTAGACTGCTACACTGCCCCCAAGTGGCCCACAAAAAAATCAATGAAAATAAGATGGTAGGATTGATAGTAGGGTTATTATCTCAGACCAAGTCAAATGTTAGAAGCTATCCAAACATGTAAATCTTATATTTGGAATTGTTTGGATTTTTAATGGCTTCCAATTATATGTAGTTAATGTTTTATCCCAAGCTTTGATGGAGAATGTTTTTTAAGATATTTAAGGTATAACTGCAAACATGTCCTTTTCTTCACATCTTATTTTAGCATATTTTTATTGTTGAAGAAAACCATATTGTACAATGCAAAGGCATAAATATGACGATTGGCCTTTTGAAAACAATGGGAATATTGGAGTTCTTAAAAAGAGAAATGTTAGAGCTGACATTGTCTTTCTTGTTGTGTTGACAATAAACATTGTCAATCCATTTAGCAAATTAAAACCTTCATCTGCTGACCATATTGTCAGAACTAAAAAGGAAAAAAAACGTTTTGGATTTGGCAGTTGATCTTCATTCCAGATCTCACCTGGGGTCACAAGCTTCGCATAAAGGCTGCAAATATGAGATCTCCTCCTTTTTAGAGGCTGGGCTCAAAGATAAGGTGATTAGCTCGGACATTGAATCGGATCTTTGAGCAGTGTCACTGCACCTTTGTGACAAATGCAGCCTGCTTCGCTCGCTAAAGCTTCTGATTAAGATGCAACGTTTGAAGGTTATCTAAACTTTTAAAGCATGAAGCCAACCCAGAAAGAGTCAGAACTCACTGGGGGGGTGGTTGTTCTTCAATAGGCCTGGATACTCTTAGATTCTCCCAACAAGGTATTTAAAAAGGTTTGGGATGATAGACATTTGTGTACCTTAGCCAAAGCAAACAAACTTTACCTACAGAACATAATTGTTGGGATTTGGCGCTATATGAATAAAACTGAATTGAACTTTACTATGGATTAGCAATAATGCATAGATGGGTACCACAAAGATTTTACAGATTGCATACATGGTAATAGATGCCATCCATCCATTATCTGAACAGATTATTCCTGTTTTTTTTTTCTTTCTTTTTTCCAAATTGCTTATTCCTAGTAGGGACATGAGGGGGCTAACATTGGGCGAGAGGTCACCAGTCCATCATATAGCTGTAATAGACTCATAAACAGTCATATATTTCACATTTATGCAAGATAGCTGTTTTCCTTTTATGTCCCAAAAATCAAAGAATCATCAGCATGCACATTATCTTAAGCATATGGGCAAAGGAATGCCCTCTCTTGTTTTCCAAACAGAAGATACCCTAAGGAGATTTGTGGCTGAGATCTTATTTCCTGCACTGTGAACAAGCAATAACCCTGATATGGGTTTAAAAGTCGCTTGTTTTCTAGTTCTAACTGCAGGAATACACCTGGAAGACCAGAGACCTTCAAGCCTATGAAGCTGCTCTCCCGGAGATAAAATATTCTTGAAAAATATGACTTATATTTAATATAAACACCTCATTGTTGCAGCAGAAATAACATGAACTGGGAGAAAACGTACACAAAAAGACCTAAGTATCCTTTAATGCCATGGGGCTTACTACCATATCACACTGGTTTCAAACAGCTTTTCTTTTTTTTTCAATGCTTCAATTTAAAGCTGGAAACCAATGGATTGAAATGTGTTTTGTTTGGAACATATTGCAACACAAGATGTTTAAGATATGATGAAAACTTATTTTCTCGTGACAAGCAGACTTTTTAATTCTATTCGGAATTTAACAGAGTCAATAAAGAGAAGCGAAAATTGGAGAAAGATGATTTATTCCACAAATTGAACTCTGGCTGCAGCATTTTCAATAGGATGGAGGCTTTTACAAAAAACCTCAGGTCAGTCCAATTATAAAGAATCATAGCAGTCCAATTTTAAAGTAAATATTTGTATGTTTAGACAGGATGTTACTGATTTGGTAGATATCACAAAAGTGAAAATAGCAATGCAAGGTCAATTGAATTTGGCAATATTTCAAATGGTAATTTGTCTGTTGAGACAGTTTTTTTTTTTAAATCTGGAAGCAGCAATGAAATATCAGTAACAGTGTGTAAACATGCAGATATTTCAATAGACACGTTACAACATAAGATTATACCGATTCCATTTTCTAATTTTAATAATCTCTATATCATTGGTGAATTTTCTTCAGTAGATAATGGGAAACATGTCCAGTAAATGGGTCCATTTACTGGACATGGGTCCACTGCATTGGTTAAAATTGACCAAAACATTAGTTAGCTTCATACAGCTACAGTTTCAGGAAGCATCTACTATATTTTTTAGTCTATTCATCTCTCTGGAAGACTTGTAACTTGTCATTTGAAGCTAGTGGATAGTGAACAGCTATTACTGGATATTAATCTTGAGGTTAAAACTATTTTTAGCTTTATCTAAAGAATGTTTGGCACAGATATTATAAGTAATGAGACAACAAAAAGTCCTAATTCACAACCATCTTAAGTCTATACAAGAACAGAAGTTTTCACATATGCCATTCCATAACTGAACATTCTTCCTCTAAAGGTGAATGTGCAGCTGCTTTTTGGAGACTCCAGTAATACCGAAAATGGATTCTTATTAAGAAATGCTGTCGGTGATGTCTGTTCATGTCAGTGAATACAACTCACAGTTTTTTTCTATCCTTCCATGCGAGCAACATGAGGGAAAAATGCCTGTGAGCATTTTCCCATTGGAAGTCTATCATTCAACAAGCTACAAAGGCTCCACGAGGTCGATCTTTTCGGATGAAGGCAGTTAATGCGCCGCTTTCAACCTTTGTGAGACATGAGATTTATGCCAATGACTGTCCTCCCAGTAGTACAGCAGCCCTTCAGGAGAACTTTTACTTAGGCCTTGATTTGGTTTACACATAGAAATATTTAAGTTCTCTGAACACTAATTCCTTTCGAATTGTTAATTTGTAAACACAGCACTTTATGGCAAAGCTGTATCATCAATTCATTATAGAATTCAAATTCCATTTTGAGTCAAATAAAGAAACATGCTTAAGGTTAACAGGTTCTTCTCGTGAAGAGACAAGAAAGTCATTCAATTTTCACTCGCATTTGTTCTCGCGAGCAACAGAGGTCGAAACATTCTTTCAGCATAATCATGATCAGTTTTTGAACTGATTCAAATATACATGGACACAGATTACAGAGGATAGGTCTTCAATAGGTTATACAACGTGATAATTACCAGCATGGTTGCTCTGCTGGTCTATGAGACAGACTGTTATAATCAGAAGTTGGTTTGTTATTTGTTCTTGATATTTTGTTCAATCTATTTGATTTGCTGTCACCATTGGGTTCCCTTTGGAAACTCTGGTTTTCTCCATCAACCCAAAAACATGCATGTTAGGTTAGCAGAAGACTCTAAAATGCCGATAAGAGTGGATGTGAGTGTGTGTGCGTGTTCAGCTATCTGCGGCCCTTCGATTGGACTGCTGACCTGTGTGAGCTGGTATAGGGTCCAGCCCCCCCCCATGACCCTACAAGGAATAAGCGGTGGTCGATTAATTAATTAATAATAAGGATTTGTCACGGTTATATTGAAAAAGTGATATAAGACAAAACCCTGAGGTGCTCCATAAGTGATTGTAAAGTATCTTAGACTTAGACAGTACTTTATTGATCCCTTGGGAAGACTCCCTCAGGAAATTAAGGTTACCAGCAGCTTACAGGGCAAAAAAGTATTATGTTAAATTAAATCAAATTAAGCAAAAAAATGAAAATGAAAATGAATAAATAAGAAATAAAAAAAACACAGATTAAGTACACTTTAAACCAGTTATTACATGAAAGTCCATCCATCCATTATCAATACCGCTTATTCCCTGTTGGGGTCGCGGGGGGAACCGGAGCCTATCCCAGTGGTCAACGGGCGAGAGGCAGGGTACACCCTGGACAGTCCGCCAGTCCATCGCAGGGCCACACACAGGACAAACAAGGACAAACAACCACTCACACTCACATTCACTCCTAAGGGCAATTTCCCCAATCTCCAATCAACCTAACATGCAGGTTTTTGGACTGTGGGAGGAAGCCGGAGAACCCGGAGAGAACCCACGCAGACACAGGGAGAACATGCAAACTCCACCCAGAAGGGTCCTGGTTCCCCGGGATTCGAACCCAGAACCCTCTTGCTGGGAGGCGACAGTGCTAACCACCACACCACCGTGCCGCTACATGAAAGTATCACAGCTTTATTTACTAAAAGTGAACAACCTCCATTGCATCTCTTCAGCTTTTTTTTTTTTGTGAAGTGGCCATGTTTGGCGCTGTGCGCGGTAAGCTCGTCCCGGCAAATGAGCTGTGAGGTATTCTCATAGGCACAGAGTGCCTATTCAACTGTCAGTGGGAAAAGCCAACATAGGGCTTCCATCTGTATTCTTTCATCTATATCCTATAAGCCTTAAAACTAATCGCATCAACTCAAGCATGATGTCTGCGGAGACTTCCGAGAAAGTCCTGTGAGAACAAAAGAGGATGAGGTGGGGTAGAAGTGGAGAGGGTATAGACAAGCCGGCCTGTCAAAAACCTAACAGAGCTCCAACACTGACACTGACACTCAATTGTTTATTAATATACTGTATCTTAATTGTGTTTTAATCTCTTTCTAGACCCATTTCCCATTGCCAAAGAAAAAAAAGTGTTTTATTTGTTTTTAAATCACTACTTTTTCCCGTTTGGTAATGGAATTTAAAGCAGTGCAAACATTCCGGACCCCCATTTTCTATGCAACCAATAAAAACTGTTTGCTTTTGTGAAGTCAATCATATTCATTTGCAGTTTAGAGTTTTAGTGAACGCAAAACTGAATAAATTGGTGAGCTCATCTCCAAATCCCCATACAAACAAGTACATTAACCCTTTAAAGCCCAATCCAAGAATAAAACAAAACAGAAAATGACTTTTTTTTGGTTTGAAGTCTTTATTTGGCCTTTTAACAAAATATGTAAAAAGAAAAATCAGAAATACATTTTTTACATTAATAATTTATTACTATGCGATAAGTCAAGATTATTTTTCGTGTAGTCTTCTGCCCCCTGTTATCAGGTGTATCTGATTGTGTACAATAGGATTTTGAGAAAAGTTTTTACCATTAAATTATGCAAAAGGTGTGAATCGCAAAACATTTCAGAAACCGTACGTATCAAATATGATACATTTGGCATTACAGGGTCAACTAGATTATCTGCATGCTTTCACAAGTATGCATACGTGCAAAAATGTACATGATGTGCGTTTGTGTCTGTTTGACTGTGTTGTGTTTTGTTTAAAAAATTGAAAGCTGGTAGAGCTTCATGTCTCCAAAGATGCATTCAGGGAACTAGGAACTAGGAATCGTGCCCACACTGGGCTACTGGGAAAAAAGAAGTTGAGTTACTGAATCAAAAAAAGCCATGGAAAAGTGACAGAACAGTGAGATAAGCAAAGAGAGAGAGTCAAGGTGAGGGAATGATGAAAGGGGGAAAAAGGCAAGGCAAGGCATTTTTATTTATGTAGCGCAATTCATACCAAGCGGCAACTCAATGTGCTTTACATTAAGACAAGACATTTTAAATAAAAGAATAGCATAAAACAGCATAAAAAAATGGTTAAAACACAGTTAAAAGCAGGAACAAAGGAAAAAGCTATATGTTTGTTACAGCTCCAGTGCTTTTGCAAAAACCAAGAATACAATGTTAAAAGAACATATTAAAAAAATATATTTAAAAAATAATAATTAAAAAAAAGCTCATTTTCCATGACAAGACAGGAGAAGATGGGAAAAATGTAAGGATGCTATAAGATTGGAGGGACCCTGAACGTAGTCAGATTAAAGGTTGGGTGGTAGCAGAACCTTTTCAGACTGGGGGTGAGAAAGCCCGAGAATGAACGAGAAAGTTAGACAAGTAAATGGAGTCCAAGAGTCCATGGAGCGATAGAACAAGCCTGGGTGATATGTAGGCCGGAGCTGAATAGTTCTGACTGACGTTGTGGCATGTGGGGTACCGGGGGGAGGGGGGTGACAGGGAGAGAATCAGCAGTGGATTCTGGCTGGTATGGCTGAGGGATGATGGGGGATCTTGCCCAGACCAGTTAAACACTGTTATGTTTTCATTAACCGCAGGAGATAGGGAGGGAGGCGAGGCCCGTAGATACAGACGGTGTCTAAAATTAAATGGATATGGGTTCATCACTGGGAAGAACTTCCCGCGCACACACGCACAGCAGACACAACGACTGCTCACAGGGATAGAGCCATTGTTCAGAAAAAGCTAGGCCTGGTCACACTAACCCACAAAGCATTTGCGAAATATGAGAACAATGACTATACATACTGGGAAGAGGAAGAGTTACTTGCATGTAAATGTTTAGGCATTGACTTTTACAGTTTAAATGTAAAAAATAATTCAAATGAAAGGACTCTAATGTGCCGTATTTTTGCATGTATATATATATATATATTTTTTTTTTTTATATACATAATTAACCTTTTAAAGCCTGATCCAAGAAAAATGGGAAGAATTTTGGATTTTTTTAGTCTGAAGTCTTTCTTTGACCCCTCAACGACATATGAAGAAAAAAATACAGAACTTATTTTGATCAAATTAGCGTGCAATAACCCTTTAAAGCCTGATCCAAGTAGGAATAGGAAGAATTTTGGATTTTTTTAGTCTGAAGTCTTTCTTTGGCCCCTCAACAATATATGAAGAAAAATAAACTGAAATTATTTTGATCAAATTAGCGTGCAATAAGTCAAAATATATTTTGGTGTAGTCTTCTAATGGCTGTTATCAGGTATATCTGAATGTGTACAACAGGGGTTTGAGCAAAGCTTTTACCACTGAATGATGCAAAAAGTTTCAGATCCAAAAGACTTCAGAAACTGTATGTATCAAATATGATACATTAGGCATTAGAGGGATATAGAATCCTTAAATCATGATTTAGGTATCCTGTGTCTGGTCAATCGGGAAAGCAAAATCTGCTTTAAAATAGCTGAAATATTAAATAGGCAGAGAATATAGGCTGTGAGAAGTTCAAAAAGTTGTGTTTATTAACCCAAAACTTTAAAACTCCTCATGATATATTGGTAGAAACTCCTTTACCTGTTTGGATTCATGTTTTCCATTTAATAATGTTTCCAAGCCACACGTAGCTTTTTCAACATGCACTCCATGAGTACTTGTATGAGAGGCTAAACATTGCTGATCTTATTTTTCAGTGTGCTTCACTTAAAACATTTTCCTTAACAAGAGAGTCACAGAAGAAGAAACTCTTAAAAGCTTCAGAGGAGGTGGGTGTAGAGAGTGTGGAAGCTCTAGTAAACATTCGAACTTGTACAGCTCTTGTATTCAACAATTTTCCTAATAAACAGGAGGACAAACCCATGTGTGTGCACTTGTGTTATTTACTCTTAAACCGAGATTTATTCAGCTGTATTATCATCTCATAACAAACCAAAATCCCGAATTTCTTTCAAGCTTGAGTGCCAAAAGTGGAATGGTTTGTTTGTGTGCTTATTATGGTTAGATATGAAAATGTACTATATTATTCTCAGTTATTAAGAATGACATGTTTACAGTTAGAAAAGTTAGGCCGGCTCAAGAAATGACACGTGAACCCAACATTCTATTATAAATTTAATGTTAAAAACGAATGCTGAATGGCTATGGTAAACACAGTACTTAGTTTACTTCAACATGACAACATTTTGATGAGAATGGGATGGTGGACTAACCTATAAGACAACCCTCTTTTTTGCAGAGTCCTGTCATTGCCTCAGTTTTCGCAAGGCTACAAAAGTCAGACGATGAAGCCAATATGTGCAGGAATCTAATTCAGTTTCAACATAGGTCTTGTAGTGGCTAAATGTCCTTTCTTGGCTGGTGACCATTTCTTCGTTTTGATGAATGCAAATAACCACTCTGTCTGACGGAAAGAACGAGTCTACGCGTGTTATGGTTTTAACGACGTTAGAAAACGGTGTGTTCACCCCGTCTTTACTGAAAATTCTAAACAGACAAAAAATGTCAGTTTACATTCAACAAAAGCGCGAGCTATTTAGTCAAGATCATTTTAAACATTCAAATAAATGCAGATTAAACTAAAATCAATTATAAATTAGCAAAGCAATAACTTAGTGGAACTGCAATCATAAATATTCTATGAAAACATGGAACCAAAATCATCCAAAAATAGTAACTAAACATGAGCATAAATTACTCCATAGAAAATGGCACCAACAGGTCTGTTACATAATAATAAAAGCAGCAATTTTCTGGACCTGTTTGAATTTACAGAATAAAAATCCCATGTAAGATATTACTAAGTACAGAGTAGCCTCTATGTTTGAAGGGTTTGGACAGGTGATGGAATTCCATTAAATACAGACCGACTGCTTCAATTTCTTTACATGTTTCTCCTAAATTACAGTTTTGGTGACTGAAACATCTCTCACATTCAAAGTACGTAAATGACTCCATTTTAGTCCTACTTCTTGCATCTTAAAAAGTGAAACGAGTATGAATGATGATGTTCCTTGTTGAGTTTGTGAGCATCACAGTAAGTGCTGATGTCAGACATTTACAAAGAGTCAAGACTTGACCCGGTTTATCTATGAATCCCCTTGAGAATTCTAATAAGAAAGTATCTATGAACTGAATCTGTGTTTTGATCTATCAAACAAGTTCATGTAAAAGAGAAAAATAGCCAGGCAAACATTATTGTATTGTTCAACATTTTTTTCTGTTAAAGCAACATTGATTTTCTATCCATCACAGGCAACGTTCAAATGGAATAACTTAGTGCAACTAATTCACTTGAATTGGTTAATGGTAACAATAGTTCATAGTAACAATTTATATACAAATATTAAGATTTTTCTAAGATTGTGTATTTTACCTTTTGACAGTGTGAATTCTCTTAATCAGATTAACTGCTCACATCTGTTTTTGGCATATTGAGCTATTGCACCATCTTACTTTTTAAGCTCCAGGGGCATTGATTCGGGGAAATTTCATTTAATCAAGATTTGGAGGCCTCAATTTAATGTGCAACCCAGACCCAACACAACAGAGTCAGATCCAGAGCTGTGTTACAGCATTTGCAACGTGGAGAGAGCTCTACAGACACTTGGAAGGGAAGCAAATGTGCACAAAAAGCTGAAAGCAACAGACTGAATGAGAGCGTTTTAGTTTGTCCAAATGGATGACTGCTTCGCTAATGTAGAGAAGTCCATTACAGCAAGAAAATGACCTCAGCAGCCAGCGGTGTGGACAGATACGTCCGATCTGATCACATTAGCAAAAGGTCTGATTTGCACAAAAAAATCTCTTTTGCCACTTTTAGTGAGCACTTTTTTGCTCGCTGAATGTGTGTTACGCTCACACACCGCTGCTAACTCCGGAAAAAGTTCATCCGTCACTTCGGCTGGATTTCTGCGCAGCGCACGATCATTATTACTGTCTGGATTTCCACAGAGGTGACCACAGGGTTCGTTAAGCTGACACGCTCAGTCGCTGTCAGATTAATGGAGAAGGGCACATGTCTGGGAGGGGATTTAAAGATTTATGGCAGTAACAGAAGACTGTATGTAAGAAGAGCAATTAGAGAGAGGATCATAACATATCCATCGTGGTAGCGGGAATATTCCACTCTTGGGGATTTTGTTGGTTTTTTTGGGCGCCTGCTAAGAAATGACCTCAAGCTGACCAAGGAGAAAGCACACACCATTCTGCACTTAACCTGCTAGTTGTGTTTTACATGTGGGGAATAATATAAAAAGAACTGTCATTATCTTCACTAGGCAACTATTCCCGACATTCCATGAGGCTGTTTTAACATTATCATGTCCTGTTGAGTAAAAAATGTGTTTTGTGTTAAAATAACCCACGGAGAAAATAGCTCAAAGCACAAAAAAGTGTCCAGTGACAGCAAAGGCCCACAAACTCATGTGATGATGTTGCATTACTTTCATCTTCTCTATGATATTATGTCTGTGTTCATCATCATGCACTGATGTAAACCTTTGACATTATGCAGGAACTTTCAGTCTTTTCAGTTTTCTTCTTTGATCACACACAATTACTCACGTTTGTCTTTTTGTGAATGTATTAAGTCACTAATAAAATTAGATGATTGCGATTGTAATTAATATTTATGGTTACTTTTTCATGGTTCACTATACACTGCCTGGTTAATCTATTTGAATTCAACCATGTAAATAGGTGAAAAATCTCTCATTGTAGAGATTTTACTTTCACTAATTATGTTGCAGCATCAGGTTATTGAACCTGAACTAATGTAGAGGGGAAATTATCATTCTTGTTCATTGTTTTAGAAAATACATGTCCTTGTTTCAGAGTTGTTAAATGACTGATCAGTACAAAGCAAATAGCTCGGCATCTCTGCGTTTGATTATTGGATGCGTTGGCTACATCTAACTTCAAGGTGAATGAAGAACTAAGGACCCAAATGTAGACGCTGCTGACAGAAGGAGTTCAGATTTGAACTTCGGTTATTTATAAAAGCACAAACAAGCTGGAAACAGCATCAATTAATCCTAAACACTTATAAAAACCTAAAAATAAACAAGAAACAACTACACGATGAAAATGATGGTTTGTGAAGGAAGGATTTGAGTGAATTTGTGTGAATACTGTGGGAACTTGCTGAGTGAATGGATTGCATACAAACTGAGGAATTTATTAGTGAAATGTAAAATAGGAAAAAAAGACAAGGCTAAGAAGACCAGCGTGAATATATTTATAACACACAACTAAAGACTAGGTAAATCCAAATTCAGGAGCACTAAACAGAGAGAAACAACTATCCCGGAAAATCAAAGACCGATAACCAAAAGTACCATAACCATAAACTCACAGGATGAGTGCTGCAACTATGTAATTTCTGCTTAGGTATTCACAAAATAACGATCCACTATCATTACCATCATATCAAATCAACCAAAAAGATCGACGGAACAAATCATTGAACACTGGAAGGAGGTTGGAAATGTGGACAGAGGAAAATCATCTTTGTGGATGTTATAAAAATATATTGAATTTACCCATGCCAAATGAACCACTGAATGAGATGGAGCTGAAGGTCTGTGTATATTGCTCCCTTTTGTTTTTCTGTTGTCAATATGATTCCTTGAATTTTGCCACAGGCATGTTTTTCTCTGGTTGCCCACTTCTTATATATTCATGGAAAAAAAAAGTATATACCCTAAGAGATGTACATCAAGTCAGTGAGAATATTTCTGCATTCAGATCAGCTTTAAATGTAAAAAAAATGACTTAACAAGACTTGTAGTCTCCCATATTACTTGCACATTGTTATTTGCTGAGTTTTCATTCTTGCCTGACTTAAATGATGACACAGCATGAAATAATTTATCTATTACCGAAAGGAGCTGCAAACCCACAATAGCAACTTTTATCCATCCCCTCTCATTTTCAGCAGCTAAATCATGCCACTTCCTCTCAACCTCTGTTTGTTTAATTCTGTCTGCAGCATCCATCCCCCACAGTGCTACATCAGACCAATCAATCACCGCGCGGCCTCACACTGCAGCCATTGTTAGCGGCTTCCTAGAGTCAAGGAATACACTGTTTGCGTCTTTTTCTCCGGGCCTTGAACGAGTCGTAGCCATAGTCGCCTCTTTGTCCGCCCCCGTCCCGCCCCGCCCGTATCGATGGAATCTGAAAGTAAGCAGATTTGCAACGGATATTAACAGTAGGCATTCAGAACAATGCCGCAGAGCAGCGAGGCACAAGGTTGAGAACAAGTGTCTCCTTTATGTCCAGACGAGGCCTTCTGAGAACCCGAGGGGAAGAGAGAGTAAGGAGATGGGTGAGGAGGGGCGTCTTCTCACATTGCAGAGGGAAACAAGAATACCTGCAGATATACACACACGTACACACACAGGTTCGAGTCAGACTCAACATGAGCTCTTAATGACAGCCTGGATCTAAAAAAGTCCAGCCAGTTGACAAATAATAAGGAGAAAATCACAAATGCACACGTACACACACATATCAAACATGTCCCACAACACTTTGCCAAACAAGCATCCAGGGACCATGTGCTGTGTGTCTATATATATTCAGCTTCTGTAGTCTTCCCTTCCCAATGAGAAACCATACTCCTTCCTCTAGAACTCCATCTTACCAGCCCTATGACAACATCATGGAGGGAGGGGGGGGTTTAATGGTGGAAACAGCAGGGATCCTCTTCACACACACTCCAGCCAGCTGTAATGCAACACTTCTTAGAGGTCAAACAAAAGTTGCACTGACATGAAATGTGGCTTTTCTTCCCCTTGTTGTCAATTACTCC
>JABUIW010000035.1:1588647-1668672 GCA_013363375.1 Menidia beryllina | reverse complement strand
CCCTTAACGACGTTTCAGTACCTATTTAACAGTAGATGGACAGTGGCGCCTAAGCCGTGGTGGTGGTGATGGTGCTGCACTGTGCCGCTCTGACACAGTTCCCTGAGAACCCCAAACACACTTCATCTACGACCACAGCTGTGGTTAAAATCTTTTTGTGGTCCTGAATGATTTTTAAAAACAATAATTAAAAAGAAAACATTTTACAGAATGATATGGTGCAGCATTACAAGGTGAGGACATATTAAAAGCCTATATTTACAAATAGGTTCTATCATCTTGGCAATGCTCCGAGGTTTTTCTTTAGCCCTGGAGCCAGGGATATTACGTTTCTAATCATGTGTCACCTCTACATACATACTTACATACAACAGTGTGCTGGTGAGAGAAAGAAAAGTGTTTCCATGACGATATTACATGGTGCCAGTGATGAGTCTAATCACAGATCTGTTTGTCGATTATCTAGTCACAGACGATGTAACTAAGACAAGTACTTCGGATGACGCGTGGTGTATGGGTAGCTCTTCCAGAAATCTCAAACGGGGCTCCACCACTACATAATCTAACCCTTACAGACCCAAAGGAATTCTATTTGTACATTGTGAATACAGCATGAGGCTATATATTCGTAGGTTTTCTATGTGTCTACGTTTGTGTGTGTGTGTGTGTTTTTTTTTCCTTTTCTTTTCCAGTTTAGATTCTTATTTTGGCTTTAAGCAACGAACCGCTCTAATAGAAAGTGAGTTTGCATTTCAGATCGGGTCTTTCTTTCCCTACAGGACAAACTCAGATCCTTCACAGTTTTCCTCAGCTACCGACCAATTCTCCAGTCCTTTTGCTGACCCATAACATATATATATATAGATATACTCATTCAACGTTATAAAAAATAAGTTATTGCGCATCCAAAAAAGTGCATCGTATCTTTGAAAAATATCTAATTCTCTTTTTTTTTGCGCTTTTCTGCTTTTTTCTTCATGTTTCCTGTCGACCAGGAGGGATTCCCTTCGATGGATTTGAGGCGGCGGTTAGTTTCCACCTGCTGGCTTTGCACTCCGTTGTACTGCGCCGAGATGAGGAGTGAAGGGGACTAAGGGAGCACAAGCAGGGTGGGAAGCGTAAAAGGGGGGGATGTCTTGCTACGCGATGACCATGGGAACATCGTCTGAGAAGCCACTGATCATGGGAGCGTCTTCATCGTCATCCCCTAAAGAAGAAGCAGAAGAAGAAGAAGAAAAATGAGGCGAATTAAAAAATGTGTCTTACTTCTGGGCCTTGAATGATCTATTTAAAAAAAAAACAGTTTTGGCTAATGTTACTTTTTATAGTAACTAATCAAAACACATGATTATTACCCTAAAAAAGAACCAAGTTCCCCTCAGGAAACCTTTGCAATGACCCTATTTGGAGTTCCCTGTGCACTTTCATATAATGTTTGAGTAAAACATGCACAACTGCATCATGTTTTCTGCCTTTTTGTAATCTCGGAAACCTTGCAGGATATATAAGGAGATTACTGATGATTTACAAAAAGTTGATGACTCCGCAGTTTTATTGTCATCATTTTATCTTTTGCACAACCAACAAAGTCATGCATTTCCACGGAAATGGCAGCATCAGCCGTGGTGGAAGCTGGCTGTTCATGCTGTTGCACAACTGGTCCTGCAGAGCTTATCTTTTGCTGCTGACATACACTCTTCACCTCAGCAAACATTTCAACATGATAACATTTTCGATAAAATCTGATACTTCAAAGCTGTAAACAAGCTATCACCCAGATTTTACTTTTATATTGAGCTAACAAGTTGGGCGAACAAGTTGAACTAGCAACTCCTTATTAGAAATAAGCAGATGTTTTGAGGGTTCTTTCCATTGTCATTTCTTTTTTGTTTGCTTTGGAAGGAAACGATCAAATCGTAAAAATAACAGACTCCTATTTTGACCAGCAAATAACTGATCAATTAATCAGAAGAATTAACTCCAATTTGACTGTCGTCGTCAGAAGAATAGCCAGCCAAAAGCAGAAGGAAGCATCTCAAAGAGTTCATTGTGCTGTGATTATAGCACAGAAAATATTTGCCACATCATGAGTCCAAATTCTCACGATAACTGAGACTCAAGCCGAGTGATCCTGGGAAGCTAGTGACAAAACATACACAGATCCTGTAATTACCCATTTGTGTCAAAAAGGAAATTACAAAAGCCTATCACGATTCAGTGAAGTCCCATCAGAGCCAGTGAATGAACGGAGGCCTGTTTCATTCTTTTCCCCCTCAGAATTATCACCTTTTATGCCAAATAGCAAAAAATATGTTTAATGTAGTGATGTAAATGTGACTCCCAAACTGTCTTCCAATTTATCAGGAGTGTATGTTGGTGGAGCAGCACAAAAGAGTTTAGAAAACATAAACTATTATGTCAATACGAGCAGACACAACTATCCATTTACCAAAGGGTGACAGCCTTTGATAGCTACAGTATCATTATCACAGCATTGATCTCTGGAGGAAATCATATTATTGGCATGTACCACTGACGCTAAATGTCCAACTAATGCATCTCTCCATGAACATGACAAATATAGATATAATCATATACACTAAAAATAGCAATCTGTTACCCAGCTCATCCCCGGAGGAGAATATGGCGGAACCCAGGCGCGAGTTGTAGTGGGAGTTAGCGAAGGCGGTGAAGTTGTTCTGGAGCCGGCGGTGTCTGAGGTAGAGCGCCACCAGGCCGCCGCACACTCCAAGCAGGAGCAGGAAGAGGACGGGAACCACCACCGCCGCCGTGTCCCCCGAGTGGCCCTCGGTGCGGGCGGCCTCGCTGGACCCTGAGCCAGTCGAAAAGAGAGCACTTTACAACACCACTGACACATTTTTTTTAAATACATCAAGTTAACAAAAGGTCAGCTCGCCCCGCGCTTTGGCACAGGTGAGCCAGAGGAGTCTGAATGGGGTTTGTTTTGATCCTCGGTACCTGTCAGCTGGTCGTAGAGCAGGAGGGCGGGCTCCCCACACAGCTGGCCGTTTATCAGGCAGCGGGCCTGCACCGAGAAGGTGTAGTTGTGTCCGGCCAGAAGGCTGCTGATGCGCAGGTATGTTTCGGTGGTGTTGCCCAGGTACGACGTCTGGTTGGTCACGCTGTCGAACACGTGCACCTCGTAGCCCTGTCGACCGCCCGGCGATGTTCAGGGGGAGAGCAACGAGAGCACAAACGAATGAGCATAAAAGCGGAGAGGTAAATCTCCCTACATGAACGAGTGAATGGCAGATAACAGCTCACCCTGCTTTCATTGAAGCCCCTGTCGTGCACCGCTAAGCTTTTCCAGAAGAGGAACACGTGATCTTGCTCCGTCAATATTTTCAAGGCCTCTGGAGCAGGAAGCGGCACTGCAACAGAAGGGAAACGTTATATCTGAGTCCTTGATATTCCTTTTGGGGATCTGTTGCAAGCTCTGCCTTCTAAAAAAAACCTGCAGCTCAATTAGAATTTAAATCTATCCACGCAGGTGATAGCAGCCATACAGATGTTCTCATTTGATTTGATTTCATCCACTGTATTAATATAATAGATGGCCCAAACTTGACCTGAAATTTTACCTTTCTTTTTCTTTTCTTTTTTAACCCTTTAAAGCTTGATCCAAGAAAAATAGGAAGAATATTGGATTTTTTTAGTCTGAAGTCTTTCTTTGGCCCCTCAACAATATATGAAGAAAAAAAACAGAAATTATTCTGATCAAATTAGCGTGCAGTAAGTCAAAAATATATTTTCATGTAGTCTTTTTCTGGCTGTTATCAGGTATATCTGAATGTGTATAACAGGGGTTTGAGCAAAGCTTTTACCATTGAATGATAAAAAAGTCTCAGATCCAAAAGACTTCAGAGACCGTATCAAAAATGACACATTTGGCATTATAGGGTTAAATAGCTGCTGATTCCATTTAGTTTCAAGTGAACTGATTAGTTGTTTCAGCCACTCCTGCTGTGTAACGCTAATCAAACTGAACTGAACCCGAGACAGCAATACACTGATCACACACCTGTGCTGAGAGTGAAGCTGGCCTCCTTGCTCATGTTGCGCAGGCGGACAGAGATGCTGTACCTTCCGCCGGGCTCCAGGCCTTTGAGAAGGTACTCCACTGTGTTGTTCTGAGTGGTCAGCTTGTAGTCGTGCTCCGTCTTCCGGATCACATCCCTCACGTGGATCACATAGGTCTTAAAACACAAGGAAAGTAGCAGAAACATGCCGCTGGATTACAATGAGGCAGAATCAAAGATTGTAAAGAGTAATAAAAAACCTATTCTGTCCCAGTGGCCTGGTGTTTGTAGAAAAAATGAGACGGTACCAGAGGGGCGTCGGGGGTGTCGTACGGCGGCTGCCACTTCAGCGTGGCCTGAGTCCGGTCTACCCGCACACGGTGGAGGTTCCTGGGTGGGAGCCTCTCATTGGGAATCATTTTAACCACCGTGTAGTCAGAGGGGGGGCCCAGGTAGGGAGAGACAGCCCGAGCCTGAAGAGTCAGAAAATCGATTGAAAGGGAGGGAAATGAAGGGGTGACTTCCTTTACTATTGTGACTAAACCCAGGCAGCTTCAACTTAACGGTGCTAAAGTCTGTTGTTCTCTCAAAATCATGTAAAATAAAAAAACGATCCAAAAGGCTCCCTGTGGTCCAAAGGTTTCTATAGCAAAGAAGCACAGATATTGCATTGCACATAGTACAGCTTCAAATACACATTAAACGTCCCTGAAAAGATGGAGACGCCGCTTTAACCAGCTTCACAAATTGCACTAAAGTTTTAGTTTTCCTTCACTGTAAAATTCCTAAATCCAAAAAAATCAGATAATCATTAAATAAGATCTTCATTAGACAAGTTAACAAAAATCGACAATGGTGTTGTTTCCTTGTTTTATTCTATATTTGTGGATTAAGCACATTTTTTAATGAGCAGTTTTTTTTCCTAACGTGTATCCAGTGACGTCTGTCCTGTCCTGGTTGCTCTATCTTTGGATAGAAATAGCTGATTTAAAAAAACAAAACAACAACAATTAACTATGTGAATTCACACTGATGACGGCAACTCATTAGGAACACATATTTTTCTGACAACAGATGGCTTCAAATGGTGCATTGGAACTTTACAAAGCGTCTTGAAGACATTTTTCTCAACATTACACAGCGGGGAGCATTCCGAACTGCTGTCACGGGCAGGTTGGGCCTATGGATTTATCTGCCTGTGAATCTGTCAGCACTTGTTCAAACTTAGTTTGAAGTGTATTTATAGTTCTGACTACCAAACTAAAACATTTGCATCTAAATGAATTCTCCACTAAAGTTTTTCTGTGACTGTTGCCTCACCTAAAACGTCACCTAACAGAGGTGATAGTGTCGATCTGCAGTACATCCCGGATGAGTTTTTTCCTGTTTTCACCAGACTTCACGCTGAATAATTTCCGACTCTGCCTGAATTTTTTTGGTATTATTTAGGAGGAGAAATTGGGGGGAGGCAGCCTCTGTTTTCCTAACAGATGTTACAGACTCAAATTTCACCTTTTGTAACGTGTGAAAACTCAGGAGCATGAGATATTTGAGGTGTCTAACCTCGAAAACCTGGAAGTTCAGATCAGACATCTGCTTGGATGTCTCTCCTGACTTAACGCTGGATAAATAGACTGCTTACATTGTTCTACAAAACTCATGATTAAAAGTTTAGTTCCGCACAACAGTAGTAGTCGTTCATTCAGATTAAGTATGCAAATATCAAACCGAAGACAAAAACGTAGATCAGTGGGACCAGAGTTTGTAAAGGTAAGGTACTGGATAAGGACCTACCAGAAAGAGATACTGTTCATCGCTGTCTACGGTCACCGTGAGGCTGAGGGACGAGGTGCGGACCTGACGGGGACTCCGGTATAGATCCAGGAAAGACGTGGCATAAAACACCCCGTACAGCTGAAACCAAAGCACACAGACAAAGCGTTTCCTAATTTACAAAGGATTTCAGGCAGATTTAGTGCCCTCGTCTTTAATAAAATGCCTTAAATCTTTTTCAAACAACTCAAACAGATGCAGTTACATGACAGATATGCTGTAACTGGGACAGATCTGTTTTTTAGGGTATTTTTTCTCCCTTTAATCCCTTTAACAACAGGAGAGCAGATACGTTTAGTGGGAACCATTTATGGCCGGAATTCTGATTTTCCATTAGATTTAAGAACAAAGGAAGCACGTCTGTAGGTTTTACCTGTGCAGGGGGCCCATTGGTGGTCCAGCTGCATTCCACGGCCGTCTGGTTTAGAGCCCTGGCTTTGAGAAGGGGCCGTTCGGGCTGTGCTCCGACGGTCTGGTGTTGGGACAGGGCGGTGGGACTGTCTCCTATGCTGGTGTGGGCCCACACAGCCACCTCATACAATGTCCCCGCTGTCAGGTTTGTGGCTGCAAACACAACGCGCGGCAGCTCAAGACTCACAGTTAAAGACAAAACACCGGCAGCTATTTAACATTCACGTGCAAATGTCATCTACACGTTCTTACTAAATCGTTTTTACATTGATTTTTTTTTGCGTTTAAACCGCGTCTCTTTATGCATGGGGTGGGATTTGAGATTTATCGAGGTTATTATCAGTCCCCCCCAAAGGAGGACATTACAAAATTGAACATTTTTATTACAGACTTGATCACTAAGCGCGAGTAAGAAAAACACATCGCTGAACCTTTGAGGATTCTGTCTTTGACTGTGTGGTTGTGGCTCTCCTTGACGTGGCTATCAAACTGCCAGGACAGTATCACGACGTAGTGTTTCACCTGCAACAGAGCAACGCATCGGCCGTAAAATCGTAAAATTGCAGGAGGGATTAATAGAGTAAGGACACATTCAAAAAGCGGCTCTTACTTCGTACTGCGAGTTCAAACTGAATGACAGGCTCATGGAGTCGGAGGTGATGCTGTCGGCGATCACAGACGGAGGTGGCAGAGCTGCGGCAGAACAAGCACACGGCAGAAATACTTAGCTTTTATTTGAAATCTTGATTTCTCTTTAGTTCACGCAGCCAACAACAAAAATATCCAGATTTAGTTTCATATAAAAAACTATTTTCTACTCTAATTTGCAGAGAAATTCTTCAACATCTTTAACTCATTACAAATCACTTTCAATTTGTGTCTTTTTTTAATTTAAATAACTGTTATTTAGTTTCCCTATTATTTCCACTAGACATAAATTATCACCTTTATTTTACAGAATTTATCAAATTCAATCAGTTAATGCTTCCTCGTCAGTGTTTTTTTTAATTAAATGCAGTCACCACTGCTCCTTAAAAGACTATGGTGTCTATGGTGTGATCAGAAATTTTAGCAGTAAGGGTTATGTCGCCTGATAAAATTACATTTTAAGTTCAGGTGAATGGGTTCAGCAAAAGTCCTCTTTTTATTTTTCCGACGGCAAACAGTAAAACGATCAACTGCCTTTTTTAGGACATCTCACAGCTCCAGCTGTTATGACCTAAAAACAAACCTATACAAAGAAGATCAGGGCCGTGGGTTTTACTTAAAATAGAAAATCTGATTTCATCTTCCGCAGCTCTCAGTCAGTGGTTTCTTTTTTCTTTTTGGGTGTGGGCTGCCTATTTTACACGGAGTCGCAGACGAGGGAGAATTCACATGTACTCAGAAATAAGTCACAACCTTTCAGCTTTAATATAATGTTCAATATAGGAGTGACCAATCAGACTATGATGGTAGAACAAACATCAATGAAAATTATTAATAAAACACCAAAAATGACAATATATTCACCTCCAATAATCCAGAAGAAAATAAAAGAACCTAAATATAGTAGTATTCATGTCCTCCACATCAACATTTAAAACTGGAACGCAGTTACCTTTTTTAGGGGTGATGGATTTAATCTCACTCCAGTTTCCTACACCTCGACTGGTCACAGCAGCCACCTGAGAAAGCCTTTTTTTTAATTTACTGTTTTTGAATTCCCATTTGTACAATTTTTGAGAGAGCTGGCTCTTACCCTGAACCTGTAAAGAATATCTGGCTGCAGCTCCTTCACTTTGATGCTGGTTTCGGTGGACCTTTGCGACGTCCAATCAAGACCTCCGTGCTCGCAGTTTTCGACCTATCAACAAACAGAAACAATGACACACAAACATGGCTGACTGAACCTAAAAGCAGCTGCCTCAAGTCGCTCATTTATGTTCACCTATTCTTACAACAAATACAGAAACCTAAGAATTACATGCAGCAACACATTAAAAATGTTGTGAAAAGTGTAAAAAAAGTCTGTATCCTTATTGATATTTTGTAAATATGAACAGTTAAAGAATTGAGAAACATGCCTATTTATAAACTGGGTTTGTAATATGTTAAATTACTGCATAACTGAATGTATTAAGTAAACACAAATAAGACTGATAGAAGGCACAGGTTACAGGAAGTGATTCTTTTTAACTACATACCTTTCCAATTGAAAATGCAAATGCGTCAATCGCAGTGTTTTAGATTTAGTGAATGTATTTCACAGCCAGAGAGAGATCCAACTCACTATGTACTCCCTGATCAGGCCGTGTCCCTTGTCAGGAGCATTCCAGGAAACCTCGACGGTCCCCTCTTCTCTGTTATCACACGACAGCTGCAGGTTCCTGGGGGGGTCGGGCACTGTAGCACAACACACAAACATGAACCAAAATAAAGACGTGACCGCAAAGAAAATGTACTGTACAAGAAGCAGGAATTTAGGATTATTATTTATTAACTAATGAAACAGGGAAGACAGTAAACTGTTAGAAATGTAGTGTCTTCCCCTCTCTGGTTCCCTGCATGCTGTGCTTATTTTTTCCGAAAAAACGGCTCATATTCAAGCGAGCCAAGACCCACACTTTCATTTTCAATTGTTTGGCAAGCAGCAGAGTTTGGGCAGACGGTCCAAGGACACAAATTCTGGACCAAAAACTCTGGATGAAAAGAGTCTGCCCTGAAAGTACTCTGAAGTCAGGTGTGGGCTGGAATCCAAACTCTATTAGGATGGGAGCATAAAATGACAATAAAAGCAATCACAAAGGTCTAGGTGAGTAGGGGGACCGGGTGATACTCACATCCCTCCGGCGTCCTGACTGTGATCACCTCGTTGGTCTTGTGAAGCTTGCTGAGGCATTGCGTGAGCACCTTCACGTGGTAGGTGGTGTCCGGCTGCAAAACGGTCAGTTTGTAGCTGGTCTTGTTGCTGTGGGTGTCCATGATGGTCCACTGTTGTGTCCCTACAAGCCTGCAGACAAAGACCCAGAGCCACAGAAATGGGGCCGTGAGGCTAGAACACCAAATCTTGGAAAAATATCAGAAAAAGTGTTGGCTGCTTGTTTCACAGGCCTCAGAAAAAAGTAAATATCTCTTGAACTCTATTACATCCATTTAATTTGAATAGTTAATTGGAAGGAAAATGATAGGTGGCTAAAAAATAGGGTTAACATTTTTCTCTAAACTAAAAATCTCAAATTGGGGACTGAGAACTTTTGGATTGTTTCCCACATTGTGTCAAATCCAATCACAGTTAAATCTGAAGAGTTGTCAGAGGAACCCTTTTGGTTCTATGTCCTGCTGTTTAACCCCAACTCTCAGTGACCGTAGTGCCACACTTTTCAAACTTATGTTGGTATTATATTTTAAACACCGTGCATGAATTTCCCTCCAGGTGTGCAGCTTTGTGCTGGTCCACCACTTGGAATATATTTAAGCTTGTAGTTATAACAAGTTCAAGACTATGAAGACTTTTTAAAGGGACATCTTAGTCTAGGCTCACCTGTAGTAAATGAGGAAGTAGCAAGAGTTCACGGGGAGGTTTTTGGGACGGGACCAGGTCAGAGTGATGGCCCCCATGAAATCTGGCGTCCACTGGAGGTTCTGGACTTTGTAGGCCAGTGTGTCCGCTGGGAGGCATAGAGCAGGAAGCAGTTCTAATATCTGAATTGGGTCATATTCATTTTCTTTTTGAAAAAAAAAACACACACACATGCACACAACCACCAGGGGGCAGCAGTACACTGCATAAAACTTGAAGCGACAAGCAGCAGATCCTTCAGTGAGAGTTTTACAGGTGTCTAACGTCCAATTAGAATAAAAAAAAACAAGATCTCAAGATCTCAGTGATGCTGTTTTGAACTCACGGGTGCAGTTGTCCTCGTCGCTGTGGTCGGAGCAGTCCAGGAAACCATCACACCTCTCACTGTCCAGCACGCAGGCTTCACCGTCGGAGCATCGAGTCCCGTTCACACAGAACAGAGGCCCGGGAGTGGCTGCGGACACATGAAAGCAGGTCTACGATTGACTTCTGTAAGTCTTGCACCCAGTCCAGGGCCGCTGCCCTGTGGGTTTTACATGTTTCCTTGCTTGGACACACCTGATTCTTATGAAATGGAACAGTTTAAAAGCTGTTCACAAGCCTGATAGAGGCACACTGATGTGAATAAGCTTCTAAAACCTGTAGGACAGGGACATTTGGGGACCGACTTTGGGGACCCCTGGTCTATATTGAGTGAAAGTCTGACTTTGTAGAACTCATCATGTTTATATGCACGAATATTAACCCAAGTAAAGGCATTTCAAGACAATATCCTTACTCTGATATCACTCAGGAATAAAATGTTACTGCCATCTGTTGTCTCAGAATGAAGGATGAAAAGAGAAGGTTCAATGCAATCTGTTGGCTTTCTCTGCAAAACAGCTTTTTGTTGATTTAATTCCCATTCAAAACTCATCAAAAACACATTTGGATTCTAATTAATTTTATCTGATTGGATTTTGTTTGGATTACGAGAAATTGTATATTGATTCCCATTAGTTTCGGCCAGGGAAATTATTTAATTAAATAATGGAGGTCTGTAAACACTTTTCTCCTCATTAGAAACAGATTTCAATTTGACCAAACGCAAGGATGGTTTTCGGTTGTTCTCCATATGTTCCTGCTACAACCAGTTCCCAATTAAAGTCATCAATAAAAGATAAATTTGCCAATATGCACCCCACAGTCAATTATACCTTCAATCTTTTAATTTTCCTGACCTTCTTGGCTGCCCTGCCATGAAAGCTTAAAATTCCTTTTGTCAGAATCTTCCAAATTATTTCAAGATACATGGAATCCCTTTCTGGAATAAGGGAAGTCCCTTCTTTTATCCTCAGACATGTGAGAGCACTAAGTGTTCATCCCACCGGGGAATATATATTTTTTCAACACTTAAAAAGGAAGTTGATCATCGTTTTCATCTACTCTTTAGGAGCTTATTTTATTGATGTTACCTATTTGACAGAGTGCGTTTCTGAATATGGTTTGACGATGGCAGTGAAAAATTGAAGTACAGTTCAAATAAGATGCAAAAATGCTGCTCTATGTACCGTTCAGTGTGCACACACAGGCTCTAAATCTGATGTGATATTTCTAAAATGAGACTGCAGGGACTCACGGCAGTGGGCTTCGTCCGAGCCGTCCTGGCAGTGGAGCTGGCCGTCACAGTGCTGCCATTCTGGGATGCAATGGGGGGGTCGGCGACAGAGGAACTGACCTCGGCTACAGTGGCCGGGGGATGGAGGGGCCAGGGTGGGCGCTGGTGCCAGCGTCACAGTGCCATTAGCTGCTGTCAAGAGGTGAAAGATGCGAATCGTTTTTTACTTTTGGATTTAATTGCTTTTTATCAAGTTTTGTCATTGTAAGTGACACAAGTGTTCGTTTTTTAGTAAGGCTGGAGCCAATCATACAAGTCCTGGTACCTGTTGGACACCCGAGCTCATCGCTTCCGTCGGGACAGTCGGCATAGCCATCACACACCCAGGTGTTGATGATGCATGCGCCGGAGCCACAGTGGAAGCGGTGGGGGGCACATGTAGTCGGACCAGGGGTCACAGCATGAGGAGTGACTCCACCTATAATATTCCGCCATTTACAATATATCGATTTGTTCGATTACAAAGCAAATGAATAATGTTGAATAACTTGTTACATGCAATTTTCGAGTGGATGCAGATTTTTCATTTATTTTTTTTAATAAAACAAAGCCAAAAATGTTTGTTTTTTAAGCTTGTGCTGTACCTGTGCAATGAGCCTCATCGGACCAGTCGCCACAATCATTCTCCCCATCGCATTTCCACCACGTAGGGATACAACGGCCATTTCTGCATTCGTACTGGAAATACCTGGAGCAGCCTGGCACCTCCGTGGGAGCAGCTGCAATGCGAACGAGCAGCCTCAGCATAACTGCACTTGTTTACCGTTTAAATTAACAGTTGGCGGGTCAGTATATTGGAATGGGAATATAATTCATTCAGCGACTGCATTTGTTCCACATGATTTGTCATCAAGCACTGTGTGCGGTGTGTGTGTCTTTGAGTGATCCGGGGTCCACAAGCTCTTCCTCCTTACCACAATTTGCTTCATCAGAGTAGTCCCCGCAGTCATCCATGCCATCGCACTTCCACTCCAAGCTCACACATATTCCGTTGGCGCACTGGAAAGTATAGGCATCGCACACTTTGCCGAATTCAGATGGTGTAGCTGACAGAGAATACACAACATGTAAGTGTGCCAACGCACCAACAAAATCACATTTAATTCATAGGTAAGACACCTGATGTCAGATCTTATATTTTTGGTTGTCATTTGCAAACAAATTATGTTTCTGACTAAATCTACACTACGTAAAACAGAAATAAGGAAAAAAGTAAGTATGATTGGATATGGATTAAACAGCAAGGCAAATATAGATGGGATATATGTAAATGTAATTAAGTTTATTCTTCTCCTAAACAATACATGGACTGAAGGGTTTAATGTCCAGTTCTGGGCAGAATGGAAAATAAAGATTGTAGCATGGAGTTGAGTTAAGATGCATGAGGGTGAAACATGGTGAGACTAAAGAGAAGCAAAGCAGGCAAGTGATTAAAGAAACAGATGTTACAGATGCTGCGTAAACAGATCAAAACAATCACCATCTGTTGATTTTTTTTAAACAGGTGTGAGAATCAGAGTTCAGCATAAACATGCCTCCTTTTTTTTGCGCTCAAGTGCTTCTAATCACCCTGTTTCAAGGTTTAAACGTCAAATACATCTCTCTCTACAGCTGCAAGATGCCAGCAATGCTGCCAGGTTTTGAGGGTTAACAGGTTAATGCAGTCAATGGAGGGACTTCTGACAGTGATCGGTACAGATGTGCGACAGATGCTCACCACATCCAGCGTACTCGGCGTCCTCATCGGACCCATCCTCACAGTGTTTGATGCCGTCACAGACCAGAGACTGAAACAGACACTGGGCTCGGTTCTTGCATACGAACTCCATGTACCGAGTACACAACGGGTCTGCGTGTGAAACAAACAGCAGCGGGCAAAATGAATCCCCAGGAAGTGAGGACCTACACCAAAGTCCCACTCACAATGAAGACGACTTATGATCTACACACACATTTTACGTGTGAGGCACAAGATCTGCAAACTCTGCTAAATAAAGCTGACTGACCGCTGTGCTATCTGTTAACCAGTAGCGACCACTCACCACAGTTTTGCTCATCAGCACCATCTGGGCAGTCGTGGACGCCATTGCAGTGAGCTGTGGCCGGCAGGCAGGTGTCATTGGAGCAGAGGAAGCCTTTACACTGAGTGCCCTCTGAAAAAACACACAGCATGCTCGAGCATCACCGTTACCAAGAGCCAGGAAGTCAAATCTTACCCTATTAATCACTGTAAAAGAAACCCATTCTACTTTAAAATATAATTGTTATGAGTATTAGTGGTGTTTTTCCACACAAATCCAATTGAATTCATATCTTTCTATCAATATGACAAAAGAGCTTTTTTTGTGCACGTCACTGTCACAAAAAACTGAATTTAAACAATGCTCCCTGAAAGGATATAACAAACCCGATTGGCTGGGGGGATAACAAGATCATCTGCCCATGAGTTCTACATGTTGTCAACCTACCACAATATTGAGGATCTTCATCTGAGTCATCCTGACAGTCATTATCGCCATCACACCTCCAGCGCAGTGGGATACAGTGACCAGTGTGACACTGGAAGCTGCTGGGCTCACAAGTATGGTGGCCCACTTGGGTCAAACAAGGAAAAAGAAATGAAACGACAGAATTAAGGCATGGAGACACAGCTGCATAATGGGTTTCACAGGCTCCTAGTGGATTTGTCCTTTTGATACTGAGACTTAGTACTGGAAGGACGCTTACCACTTACAAGTGCCTCTATATATTTACTTTTTAGGAGTGAGTAATTGATCATGTTCCAACCTGTGCAGTTGGCTTCATCTGACCAGTCTCTGCAGTCGTTGTCTCCATCACAGCGCCATGCCTCACGAATGCAAACGCCACGCGCACACGTGAACTCCCCTGGGCCACACTGGTGAGACTCTAAAGAAAGCATTAAGATAAAAACAGATGTAAATACAACAAAAAAAAGACTTAGACTTAGACTTCCTTTATTGTAATTGTACAAAAAACACTAGGTGAATCTTGACAACAAAATGTCGATTACTTGGCTACCAGTGTGACAGAGCTAAGACCATAGACTATAAATATGTTTTCTATAACTAAGAGCTAGATATATACAGGGTAAAGAAGCATATATATACATATATATAAAAAAAGTTTTGCTTCACCTGTTCCAGGAATCATATTATAAACAAATACAAGGAACTGTCATAGATTATTTAATCTATTCCAGATACTACAACATGTGGGTGCTATAGTTTTCTTTTTTTGTTTTAATCAAAAAACCTGTCAGAAAAATGCTGATGTTTTGACATCAGCTCCTCTAACTCATGCAGCCAGCAGATGTTGTAGTTCTAGCAGCTCTGCAAATAAATAAAGGAATAAAACCACATCTGTGGCTGTTCTAAACTGTTCTGTCGACTTTCAAGAGCAGGAGCATCATGCCAGCTGTTTACTTTGGCTATATGTACATTGCAGCTATAAGTCAGTGTTAGCATAAATGAGAAAAGAAAGGCAAACATCCTCTCAACACTGACACGGCCATGCCGGCAGCCACACGTCTCACCACAATGCTCCTCGTCGCTGTTGTCTCCGCAGTCGTCTTCGTGGTCGCATTTGAAGGCCAGCGGGATGCATGAGCCTGAGGCCACGCAGCGAAACTGGTTGGATGGATCGCAGGCGGTGGTGGCTGAGGACGGACAGGAAGAAATCTGTGCGGTTTCCGTGGTGGAACGCTTACGGTTTGTAGTGAGGGATGAGCGGTGCAGCCAGACACTCACGACACTCCTGTTCGTCACTCATGTCCCCGCAGTCGTTATCGCTGTCGCATTTCCAGATGCTGCTGATGCAGCGGCCGTTGGAGCAGCGGTACTGGTTGGGCAAACAGCTGTGCTCTGATCAGGCGAAAAAATAAAGAGTCACATAAAAACTTAGCAGGTAACTGCAGCTGAAGGGGAATTCTGTGGTGTGTTTAGTCTCACCGGTCTTTACGCAGGAGTTGTTTTGGAGTTGGTAGTCGGGGGGGCACAGGCACTGGAGCTCCCCGTTTGGCATAGTCACAGTGGGGGTATCGTCTGGGCACACGCAGGTGTGTCTGTGGCCGGGCTGAGGCAGGCATAGCAGGCTGCAGGGCTGGTCAGCGCAGGCATTGTGGCCTGGTGGGCGACAGGGAAAACCACAAGTTATTTCCAGTGGCAGGAAAAAAGCATCAACACCCCTTATACCTTTCGACATGTGGTCCCATTACAACACCGCACTAAAATGTACTTAATTGGTGTTCCATCTGAAAGGCCGACACAGAGAGGCAATTAACTGTGAACTGGAAGGAAAAAGATCTATGGTATCAAGTTTCTTACAAGTAAAACCTTTTTTTTTTTTGCAGAGCTCTCCAGCCATCTTCCGATCTACTCTGCCTAGCCTTCCTGTCCTGTGTAACATTAGCATCACCTCAGCATGATGCTGCATACACCAGGTTTTATGTAGGGAAGCACTAGGTGCAGCTTTCTATCACACATAGTGTTTTCATGGTGGCCAGAATGGTACATTTTGGTCAGACTTGACCAGAGTTATATAGTTTTCTTGTCATGACATTTGTATGTTAAATCTGGCAAATTATTTGCCAGGAATAGCTCTTGTATAATAATGCAGTGTATCACTTTGACAAGTAAAACTAAAAGTATCAGACACAACCCTGAACTCTTTAATATGTTGCAATACCATCTGTAATTTGATTCCTGATTTCAAACTTTGTGGAGGTGACGTTTCTCTCTAATCCTCACCTCTGCTCTTTCCCTTGTAAAAAATCTTGAGGTCCATGACTCCACTTAGTCTGCCAACAATCAGCTCATTGTTCTGAGATCCAGCCTTTGGAGCTTTGAAGATCCCCATTCTCGACCAGTCGTCCCAGTACAGATCATTCTGAAATTAGACGTCAGTTCAAGTGCGTGAAAGCCCGTCCCAGATAAACTCGAACTGGGGAGGGGCACACCCTGGATAGGTCAGCAGGTCATCACAGGGCCACACAGACACAAGACGGACAAGCACACAAACTCACACTCACTTGTACGATCAATTTAGAGTCACAGAGGAACCTGACGTGCATTTTTTTGTGTATGGCGGCTCATACATGGTGAGAGCATCAAAATCCGGACAAAAATTTGAACAACAGTGCAGGGCGACAGTGCTAACTTTGACTCTATTGTACTTAATCCAGTCCATCGAAAACAAAAACCTGAGATGAAGCATCCAAACAGGCGCTTTAAAGCCATAAGCAGAGTCCCACCTTGAAGACAGCAATGGCATATGGATGTGGCAGTCCCTCCATGAGAATGCTCCTTTGGCTCCCTGAGAAGTCGGCCCTCTCAATACGGTCGCTGTAGGCTTCTGTCCAGTACAACCAGTGATCGTCGGCTGTGATCCCGTTGGGCCAGCGGACGCCTTCTGACACGATGCAGGATACATTGGTTCCGTCCATGTAGCTCCGGTACACGCCGGCTGCTCGGTCTCCCCAATCGGTCCAAAACATTAGACTGTTGGACACCCCCGGGTATCGAAATATAAAGGGAAACGTCGTTGTATTAATGCTATTTCAACCATAACACAGAAACTTAACTAAGCAACTTCACTAAGATGGATCGTCAGTAAATAATGAAGTAGTAGTAATTTGGTGTGATGTAGTGAATCCCTGTGGCCTTGTGTTCTTACCTCTCACCAGGCAGCAGAACCAGTGCTCGAGGATGTTCCAGGGTGGAGGAGTTGAGCAAAGTGTGACGCAGGTCCCCATCGGGGTTAGAAACCTTCAAAAACAATTAGCATGAAGCTTTCCCCTGTGTCTGTGTCTTTAAAACATATTTAGTTGTATTTCATACCTCAATCTTTTGAGCTCCTGCATCCACCCAGTAAAGGAGCCGACTTATAGGGTCGAAAGTCAAAGCCTCCACGTTCTGCAGGTCTTTCCTGACCACGACCTCCTGACCAGTGCTGCCGTTAAGGCAAAGACGCTTCAGGAGAAGAGAAGGCATGAGTTCCACATTGTTATTAACACTGAAAGTTGAGTTAATTAAGTTGATGAGAAGGCAGAACTAATAAACATTCATTGGACAAAAACAAAAGCAAAACCACGTCTAAGAAAATACACAATCTGTCCAGGTTTCATAGAAATCTATCCCTTACCTGTATGGTGTCGAGAAAGATGTCAGCCCAGTACAGACAGTTCCTGTCGTAGTCAAAGGCCAGGGCCACAGCCTCCCGGAGGCCAGCCAGAGGCAGGGCCTGGTCGGTGCCCGTGGCCAAGTCGTAGCGATGAATGGAGTTCCTCACAGCGTATAGGATGAATTCATTACTCTCTGCCAGACCAGAATAGAAAAACGCACACACAAAATTCACATGAATTTCTGATGCTTCTCGCTTGGACACATTATGGATCAGGATGCACAATACTGCCAAAACGAGATCAGATATGCTTTAGAAGAGTGAATGGCACATAAGATAAATAAATGGCACATTTGAATAATTTTCAAATTAGGCTGAAATATTTTTTTTTTATGTTTTCCATACAACGATTACTTGAACTATATGAAAATGCTATACTTTCATGTAACTGCTTTATAAATTCATACATTTGCTCATAGAAAATTGCAAATGTATTCCCAGACTGTGTATGACAGTGCTTTTTGCAATTCCTACCATATATATTCATACAGCATTGAATGATGTCATAACTTGTAGTTAAGAGGTTTGAGGATGTTAGGAGATGTTGAGATTTAAAATATCCATAAAACCTTTGTGAAACTAAAAGATTATTTAATCTAGTTAAATTAAACAATTCAACTAATAAAACAAAACGTTACCTCCGACAGGACAGGGCAACATCTCTCCGTCCAGTCTAGACTCGACGTCGCCTCCGTTACAGCTGTCACCTGGTACCTTCCTGTAGCTGCGGCAGGAACACAAAAGCAGAGATTGTGCTGTCAGAACAAATATGTCACACTAAAAGTAGGAAACATTTTAAACTGCCAATGCAAATCACTGAATATTATAAACGATGAAAATCTGTTCCAAACTTGGTAAGATTAGTGCAACAAAAGTATTCCTAAATATGACAAGTCAAAAGCTACATATTACCTATAAAGGTGTCAAAACTGACATTATAGCATAAGTAGTATAGACTTAGTAGAGCAAATAAGTCTCCTTTACCAAAAAGCTTAATATCATAACAAGAATAACTGGAAAAAGATTGCCACAAGTGATAGAATAGCTATATAAAACTCGGCTAAAATACTTCCCCCCTAGCAACCATTCTAGAATAGATCATTGATAGATGGATGGATACTTTAATAAATATTAAGTCAAATTGAAAATTCAACTCTCTGAATTTGACTTGAAAAAAAATCATATGAATCTGTGGTGACACACAGCCCTGGTAAACCTGTCAGTCATGTAGATGTTGGTTCTATATGAAATCCCAGGGGAAAAAAATGCTCATTCCTGCATCGTTACCCTTTACTGCGGCGGTAGGTGGTGCCGACAGGGCAAGGAACTGGAGGTACATAGAGGTCGCCCAGGAACTCCGGGTCTGGCACACACACTTGAAGGGACAAGTCTTCACTAAGCTTGAAGCCATAGTCACTTAAAACAGATGAAAGAGAAACAACAGAGAAAACATCAGGGGAAAAACAATACAGTCACTTTTCTCTTCCCTTTGTCTGATTTCACTTCAAACGCATCATAGTGAGATTATTCCACTGCAGAGAGTTCTAATTTGCTTTGGAAGCATGATCCAAAAATGTGTCTTTGTCTCTGATGAGGTTTTGTGCCCGGGCTGCTCCCTCACCATTCGTAATCCTGGCGCGTGCAGGAGCAGTTGGAGACAGTGACCGGTCGGTCAAAATCCTCTCCGTTAAAGCACGTAGCATGAGGAGCCCGTCTTTTAAACGTGATCTCTCGGCCCAACAGGCACTCATTGCCGTGCTCGTCGGATGGGGACCAGTGCTTGTAGTCGGCCTCAGAACAAGGCACGCCTGGAGAAAGCACATTAGAGGGTATGAATATTTTGAAAGTCACACGCTATTTCCTAAATGTTTAAATCATCAGCTTTATTTATTATTGACTTGCTTATTTCTTTACCAGCTGTGCCTCCATCTATTTAGGCTTTGCTGGGGCTTGTGCTAATGTTAGTTCCAGTTACTGTGATGCAGTGGGGGTAGCTAACATCTTGCTTTAGCAAACAGGTCAAAGGTCAGATTGGTAATCACTAAACTAATCCCGTCAAAGTGAATTCAAAGCTTTTGTTTTACTTCATTTTTCTTAAAAATGATAAATAGCTGGTGCGCTTTCCGACCTACCCAGGACGTCCGAGGCGTTGACCTGCAGGATGAGCCAGCTGTGTTTCTGCTCAGCGTAGGATCCAAAGATTGTGAAAATGGTGCTTTTCTCTCCGGGCTCCGTCAGGAGCTGGTACACGTACACCTCCTTGTCTGAGAACTTAAATTCAGTCCACGTCTCACCTTCATTGGTGCTAAACCTGTCACAGGAAAAAAAAGAAGGCAGAAAACAAAGTCATTATCATAATGGGACAAACAAGGGGAAGAGTAAGAGTTTTACTTAGATGCTTTTAACCCTGTTGCAGTGACATTTGCTAATATAAAGGCAGAGCTAGGTCGGTGAGGAAAAGCATTCTCTGTATGTAAATAAGGTTGGCTGTTTGAGAATTCAGAGTCTTGCAGACCAGTATGAATCACCAGCAAAGTTTGTTTTAATGATCATTTCAAGCCTATTCACATTCACACAGTCTGCCTCTGCTGTAACTAAAGGAGCATAATCTTTCACGTACAAGTGAGCCTGCATGGGTTTCATTTTCTGATGTCAAACCATTTATTTCAGGAAAGCATCCAAATGAGTCATTTACACTTACTTGAGGTGTTTGGTGGAGCCTCCCTGTGTGATAGCCATTAGGATACCACCGTGATCACCCCACGTGTAGAAATGAGGGCCTGCCAGTGCCTGGACAACATGAAGTATGACACTGATAAAACACTCTACATAACAATCACTTAACATGTAGAGAAACAGATTTCTATGAAAGGATCCTCAAATCCTCACAAAGAATAAATTCCTATGCCTTTCTTTCACACCATACGGCAGACATAGCTAGCAAATGGCTAGTGGACTACACTTATAGTAACTACAAACAAACAAATTATTTATTTTTAATGAAC
Source organism: Menidia beryllina (assembly GCA_013363375.1). Lineage (NCBI taxonomy): Eukaryota > Metazoa > Chordata > Actinopteri > Atheriniformes > Atherinopsidae > Menidia > Menidia beryllina. Next base: position 1,647,966 of record JABUIW010000035.1, on the reverse strand, counting down.
ATTCACACACTCCTTATTGCCCTTGTGTTTTCTTTTCTTTTTTACCCAACAGTCTGTTTAAATGTAATGTTACTGATTATAGCATGAGTATACACTACTGGAGCAAAAACAAGCATCAAACCAATTCTTAACAGAGGTTAAATTAAAGCAAGGGAGAGTGACCACGTTCAGGGTTTATGGAGCCCGCATGGGACAAGAGAATTACTCTGAGTTTGACATTTGAAGCCAGTGTATTACTTCTGTGGTCATATCTGTGTGCAGTGGTTACCCAACGTGGGCTGGCTCAATTAATGACTCCTAACAAGAGGGAATAGCTTTCTGCTGGCAGACTGATCTACAAAGAGGTATAACCCATGGAAGAGTGGCTGGAGTGGGGTCAAGTGGCTTATTCTCCCACTCAAACCGGCTGCTCTGAACATATCCCTGCATGCTGCACTGGCTGTGTTTTTATTTTGACCACAATGGCAGGTTTTGTACGGACCTCTTTCCACCGGGCGCCAGCACTGCTCGAAACATACACATTAGGTTTGTTGGCCAAGTTCCTGCCCACAGAACCTGCAAGAAAAGGCCAAAACTGTGTTATACACACACACATACAATCACACATGTCCCATACAGCACGGCCTTAGTGCTGCTGTAGAAATCTGCTCATTCGTTCGAGTGCAATGACCAATCAAATGGCACAGTCAATTCCCACTCTGCCCTGCTCATCATTTCTCCCTCTATTTCGCTCTAGTTTCGAGCTCATTATTTAATAAAAAAAAGTAATTAGAGGAAGTGGCTGGGTGCAAAGAAGCGGTGTGGATGCAAAGTGTAATCAAAATGCCTGGTCAAAGCCTTCTTCACCAACAGAACGGAGAAACTTCCACCACTTCTGTTTGATGACATCCTCTGAATGCAACATGCTGACGTAATTACTGATGACTTCCTGTTCAGATTATGAACTGTGCTTATATGTCAACACTGACGTAGCAATAAGAAGGTTCTAAAACCACCAAGTAGTGTATTGCTTTTGCTTTGGGGCAATACAGGATATGGAGATTTGGTTAGAGAAGTAGATTTGAGGGTTTGGATGACTTGTTTCCTGTTTGAGACAAATGCAACAGCTGTAACGCAACCACAGGAAGTGGCTCAGGAGGAATAGAGAGATATTCAAACTTATGGTAGTTTAAGGTCTTAGTTTAACATTAGCTTTAGTGCTGCATTGTTTCCATGCAGTACCTGTCGCCATGATGAGTCCTGGAGCGGAGTCCTTGGATAAAATGGGCATCCTCCGCAGCTGGATGTTGAACAGCTGGCTCCACCGTTGGGCCAAATGGAGAGAACAACCTTTACTGAGCTGAAGGGGGAAAGACACAGAAGCAACTGTGTTGTCACTGAGCCCTTCATGTCAATGTGTTCCTACTCGACAAAAGACGATTAAGGTGGTGACCAATAACACAAAAAACTGTGAGAATAATGTCACAGTGCAGTGTTCTCTGTCCAAACTTTAATGTGAAACTCTGTTGGATATTGGGAGACTTCCAAGTATCCATGTATCTCTTTACATTCCTGTTTTTACTAATATAATGATGAAATCAGTGTTGAATGCTATGAAGACTAATATTGAATTTGGTGGTGTTTCTATTTAACGAATTTATAAAATAATAAGAGCTTACACAAAAATAATATAGCTGCAAGTAAGCAATACCCCCAAAAAATTCAAGTCCAAGCATAAACAGAAAGTAGATGTGGTGGCGACACCAATCATATTCATCAATAAGGGAACTAAAAGAGACCAGAAGGTTTGATAAATCTGGGGCCAACAGGTTTGCCCCTGTTCGTCTCTTTCAGGGCCATCTCACATTCCTGTAAGGTAATAACACACTCAGAATGAGTAAAACCGGGTAGTACTTGAAACAAGCCTAGCAAGTTTTTAAATGTGGATTGAGTATATTGTATATAGTGACTGATAGAAGGATGCAAAAAAGTAGAATTCGCCACCTTGGGTCAGTCTGTAGAGTCCTGTCTTCAGACAAAAGACAAAAAATGTCAGCAATTTGTTAATCTGATTTGAGTCTTAAAGCCAATAGGTGGCTGGGCCTTGCCTTGCAGAGTGAAAGGAGCATGCTTGTCTTGTCTTATGCATATTAAATTTGAACGGTGCCTCAGAACTGCATTGATCTCCTTCCAGCTCCTTTTGGACATATTGCTTATCATTATATTCCTTCTGTAGCGATGCATCAAGAGAGGCGTGTTGCCATTCTAACTCTGCCACCCTCGCTGCACGCTCTTTATTTCTGGAAGATGCATAGAGAGTAGCGTTAGATTTAATAAAACCCTTCACTGCTTCCCACATTATCCAGGGATCAGACACTGAGCCTTCATTGAACCCCAGAAATTCATTAAAGTTTATCAGAAATTGAGTCATACCATTTCCAGCTGGCAAAAGCAACACATTCATTCTCCACCTAAGTGCCTTCCTGGTGCTAGGAAGAAGGTTGACTGAGCAATAAACAGGTTTATGATCAGACCACATTGTGAGTAAGTCACATTGTGAATTTGCGAAACTATTTTTCTTAGCGAAACAAAAAATCCAATCTTGAAAATGATAGCGTGTCCATGTTGCTGTTCCAGATCAGCTCCTAAAATAAAGCTGACGTTCACCCAAACCAAGAAGAAGAAGGCTGAGACAGTGTAGTTTTAGACTTCCAAATCGAAAACATTGGGAGCATAGGCAGAGATTAGAGCAGAATGTATCCCATTAAAATATGTTTTAGTGATCTCTCCCTCTCTGTCTCCATGAATCCACCTAGCTAAAATTTTGGTTCCAACCACCATGACCCCTTTAGATTTTGTTGCTGCTGAAGAGCTTGCAATAGTATGTATAGTATATATAATAGTAAAACTTATTAGCAACGACCCACTTCTGAATAAAAAAATGTGAAAGTTTGACAGGAAATAGGAATTCTAACACCATGGCTCTCTTGTATGGGATGTTGAGAACCCTAAAAATGATGGATATAGAATTGAGAACTGTCTGTTTGCGCCGGACTTTGAGTTGGTATTCGAAAAACAAGATTGTTCTCTTGATCCCCGAAAACAAACCCAATGAATCCCATAACAAACAAAAAAACAACCCAACCTAGTAAAGAGGAGGTATCCATTTTACCCATCGGATCCCCTCAAAAGACCACAACGGACCCCACACAATGATCCTAATGTGGATAATCCAAGTGTCAAAACCCAACTGTCAGGCAACCCAAGCACAAAACAGTGAAACCCCCCTATGCAAGTACGCTCAATAAAGCCGAATTAGAAGACTTGATCAAATAAAATATACCAATGATAACATCATATGCAGATAGCTGGTTCATTCAGAGTTTGTTGATGTTGATACTTCATACCTCCCCCACATGGCGTGCATTAACCTCATAAAGGAGCAGGACTCAGAGAAATGGATTCCCAGTGACAGACGCTAAACGGTTAACTGATATCTGTGGTAAAACAGAGTGCCCAGTGCTGGTAAAGTTTCCCCCTCTGTCCTTTTCCTTGGTTACCCTACAATCTCCAGTATTCAGCTTCCATGCTGACTCGTGCATTCTGTGGATATTCCCCTCACTCCCGGCGTCTGTCTTCCTCATCTGTCCTCACCTCCCTCCTTCTACAAATCCCCCATCGTTCACCTGCCTGTCCACCCTCCCAAGATCCATCTCCAGCTCCCTGATCACTGCCTGCGAGGAGCTACCCGCTCCCGGCTTGGTGTGCTCCCCTCCTGTTACAAATCTTTCTCAGAAGACACAATTTTTCTATTCCAATAAACCTTTAACGCTATAATTGTTGCTCAAGTAGAACCACCTGCCATGACAGTATCCATTATTTCTACTTTGCTTCAAGCACCAGGACAAGCCATATAAACCAAATTCATTTAGGACACACTAACCATATAAACGGATTGTTCTGGAAAAACTGAGGTTATGTCTCTAAGGTGGCAGCACACTGGCCTTTTGAGACAAGATCAAACCTGATCATATTGAGCATGAAATAAATCTGTGGCGGCATTAAATCGGTACCTGACAGTCCACAGTTCCTCCCAGGCTGTCGGCCGCAGGTGGCTGCAGGAGCTCCCACGTGCCTCCTTTGTCAAAGGTGATGACGGAGCGCATGTTGTTCTCGCTGACGGAGCCGTTGATGAGCGTGGCAATGAACACTCCCCGCAGCCCGTCCACACGGTGCAGGTCCGCGAATGGTTCATTGGCAAAGTACCTGGAAGGAATAAGGAGAACATGTTAGATCAGGGGAGAACACTCAGACACTCTGTTCTGTTCTATGCATGTGTTGAACTTATTTTCTATCACTATTTCTGACAGCAAACACAAGAAGTGCAAAACTAAGTGGGTGAACTATTGTTTTGAAACAGACTACTTGAAAGACGATAAAAAAAAAGAAACTGGGATATGTTAGATAAAATGACGTGAAATCTGCTTGTATGTGCTCGAACCCCAAGTGTTCTATTCAGACTGATGCAGAAAAGTGGTAAACTTAAAAAAGATGGCACGTATATCCAGAGCTAACATCATAAGGTGAGCAGTAAATGATTTTTGTTAGATATGAACTGAAGTAAAAACAAGGGGCCGAGAAATATGGCTTTTAAGAATTCAGACCCTACTTTGGAGATGTTTGCCTACTCCTTGCTTCAGGATGGGTTCAAGTGCGCCGAAAGAGTTTTATCAAATGTGCAGAATATGCTGACTTTAATTTAGGCTCTTATATGTAAAGATGAGTGCAAACACTCTGCAAGAAACACAATTAGCTTGAAGCATTAAGAAGCTTTTAAGTCGTCAGCATTTCCAAGCATCTGTGATGGGAACATAAGGGCTTCCTGTAAGATCAAGGGTTGCTATGGGAAGATCTCAATTGGTAAGATTGCTGTTTGTGCCTAATTTACACTGACGTTTCACAGTGGATTCAATATTATGCACCAATACAATTTCCTTGACTAAATGATTAAATCCTTCACTTATCTGATGGCAAAATGAGAGGAATTAATGAAAGCAACAAAAAGAACAGAACACTTCTGAGTTCCAGAGATTTTTGGTTGATCCAGACAGTGAAACATTAAATAAAGCAATAGTTAAGAACCCTTTTTGACAGCAATTGTTGAAGATTTGATTTTAAATAGATCGAATTCCAGTTCCCCATGTAAACTATAAAACAAAGAAATTAGCAGTTAAATGAGAATTCAAATGCTTGTCAACCAACTCTAAACAAAGTGGTTCGTTAAAGTTCACAGCTGGGGCTAGATATCTAAATAATCTGTAAACAAAAAAGACCATGTATGCCTTTTCCTCCACACAAACTATTGCCTAAAAAGGATGAATCTGTGGTGGGAGTGATTGCATCTCAGGCATTCTTTAACCAGAAATCCATCCCTAAATCAGGCATAAAGTAAAGTGAATGCAGCCACCTATTTTGGAATACAACAAATGGAATGTAACAGAGTTTGCACAGACTGATACTAAATTTGAAAATCAAATGTTTCATATTTTTCTTTCTCAGTTTTCACTTATTTACAGCGATGGTTGGTCCTTTGAACAATTCAAGTCAGGCCTTGTGCATAATGGCTGTAAAAGACATGTCTAACAATACTAAATATTCTGTTTCTGCTGGAATAACATTGACCCTTTATTTAAAACTCATGAATCCATCCATAGATCTGCGTCTCTTCGTGTGTTGTAGATAAACATTAGCTGCCAGTCCTTCGCCCTGTCCACATGTGCCAATGACAACTTAGGGGAGTCTCTCATTCATAGCTTTAAATGGTGACAGGACTCGTGTCTGTTGTAGTTCCATGATAATTGACAGTTATAAAAATATAAAAAAAGGAGATTTTCCTATTTAGTAAAAAGGACACAGATACATTTTTTGCCTGTTTGAACAGTTTCAGTCCTTAAAGTACACCCATAATCTGGCCCCTTAAGTCCTTTTTTTCAATTGGGGTTATTTTATCTTATTAGAAGGTGTAAGATGCCAACTTAAAAGATTAAATGTCCCCTTCCTAGTTAATCCTACTGAGCTGATATAGTCCCACCTATCAAACTAATTTTGTTATCGTTGGGGCGGTTCTGCAAAAAAACAGGCCCATTTTGAGAACACAAAAGCTTATCCAGCTAAAAAAAAAAGATGTGTGAATTTGGTTATTTAGAATATGTAAATGTAAAACGTTTTGTCATAGTTGGTGTTTTAAATGTTAGATATTGTCAAAAAGCAAATATAATATTGAACCGAGGGTGTATGGTTAAATCTAAAATAAATAAAACAGAAAACAAACTCTTCCTTGAATTCAGTTCTAAAAGCATCACGGTTATGTGATTTATTGCCGGTAAAAAATAACTGAAAGTCACGTGATAGAATAAACCCAGGTGTGTGTTTGTGTGCGTGTGTGCGTTACCTGATGAGTGTGTTGCTGCCTGAGCCCTCGGGACTGTAATATAGCACATTCTCGAGGGACAGAGAGAATGACAGGCCCTGTGTGTCTGAGATGTAGAGGTGCGTGACGTTGTTCAGATGGTTCACACACACAAATACTTGGTCCTCGGATGCGTCTGCTATGTAGTACTCCTGTTGGGGGAGAAAAAGAGAGGCAGGAGGTCACCTAAAGTTCACTGGTCTTCTGTATGATTACAACAGATGCAGTACTTGCTGACACACTGAGAGCAATTTGGATTTCAAGGTACAAACAACGGCTGGTACTTTCCATGCAAAGCCTTGTTTACGTAGGGGGTGGAAATGAGAGATATTTTATTGAAACATTTGTTTCTAGAATTGAATCTAAATGGAAAGTAAACACTGACGCATTGAAATGAACGCATTTCTCTGTGTGCTACTGTGTTTTTACATTTTGTTTTCATTATAATGTGTAGAAAAGGAGCCATAAACTATATTATGTGAAAAATTTGTATCTGGGTTTGGCTAAATAAATAAACACGATAAGCATTTTATACCACATTGTAATCATAAACATAAGGCTCCAAGAGATAATAAAAAATATATATATTTTAGATTTTTAGATGGAATGTCACTGGTTTGGAAAACTGTATTGTGTGACTGTGTGAGAGATCTGACTTAGATACTAACAATCCATTGATAAAAAAAATTGAATAAAACAGTTAACTCCAATTCTAATGATTAGTCAGAATTATCAGACAAATACCAAACAGCTATGATCTGTACCATGACATGTCTTTCATATCTACAGGCTTCCGGAAGCACGAGGTGGAACACTCACTGTTATTGGATGTCGGGTCATAAACCGGGCTTGTTTCATTGGCTGACGGTTGTAGGACACCCAGAGCTGAACTGATGAGGCCTCATGACTGCCGAACAGTTTCTAAAACGAATACAATCACATTAAACTTTATGAACATGTTTCTCAGGTAAACCATTTCAACTCCCACCCCAATGTTTCTTTTCAGATCTTTAAGCCTCATGTATAACCTGTAAACACCGAACATAAAATCTGTGATCGAGACATAAACATATCTAGTGAAAACAAATGACTAATCTGAAACTGATTTTAAAAAAGAGTGCTGCTGCACAAATTCTGCTCAGTGCAGTCAATCTAAATGCAAAAATATGAAAATCAAAGTCTGCTGGAGGGACGTGGCCGGCGCTGCTATGCACTGATGTTGACAAATCCACTAATTGGATATTTTGAAGAGGCGGCGATCAAAAGAAGGAATGTGTGTATTTCATGTCAGCTAAAGACGTGACAGACCCCTGGATCCTCCTGTATCACCCAGCGTGATTAAATACTAAATTCCATTCTGTGGTTTGAACATTTCATAAGGAACAGTAGCGGCTTATGAAGTAATTGCAGGGCTGAATATTTGGAGCGCGTCTTTAACTTGCGAGGTGAAAAATAACTCAGTTGTGAGCTCGTGCTGCTGCTTTCACTGGAGTTCAATGGCTCATCCTTTTTCAGTGATCCAGGGTTTTCCCGAAAAGTCTCTTTCTGAAAAAAGAAGTTAATGTCCATATTTAATTATTGTACTGGTTCTCTCGCTGTTCTCTGTCCTCTTTTTGAATATGACACATTCCATCTGACCCTATGTGACTTTATAGTGTATTCTTATAATAGATTATTTTCACGGTTAATATATTTTCCACTCTTTCCATTTCCAGCTCATTCTGCACTCTCGTGTTTGTAACTGAGCTCAGTTTAAGCTTCAGGACGACAAAGTAGTTGTGTTATCATACTTTTTATGGACCACCCTGTTTAGGAGAGATTTGAAAAGGTGTGGTTTGCACAACAATGTCGTCTAAACGACATCCTGGTGTGTGAAAAGCGTCCTTCATGGTCCATCTCACGCATCAGTCCAACTACAACGCCGCATTCGGCCCAGTTACACTCTGGTGGTGTTGAGTGGAAAACAAGAGTTGACTTGTTTTCCCATCTCTCAACAATCGCTCTTGTTTCTCAAAAATCTCCCTTTGTCAATTCTACAACTGCCCTCTTTGCTATTTTTTTTTTTCTTGTTTGTGAACTAAACTTAGTGTGGGTGTGCTGTATGCTCCAGTGGGTCTGCCAGCCAAATTTAGCGTGAATTGTGAAATGTCACGAGCCGGGGTGAATTTTGTTCTTGTTCTTGTTCTTGCCACGTCGAATTTTAAGAGAGAGCGGGAGTCATATTGGAGTTTAGGAAGCAAAGCCTAACCGTAAACTGCTTTTTCTATTGCTGCTTACTTATTTATCTGCGATTGCTAGTAGGAGCAATCTAAACGGCCGTCGTCAGACATTCACTGAGCGCGCTTACATGCACAGCGGAGACATTTTTACTGTTTTTTCGTCGTTGATCTTCACACTTTGCTGATCAGCGCTTTCCAATGAACTCTTTTTGCCACTTTAATTTCTGTGTGAGTGACCGGCAGCACACCTGTTATGGACTTTGCCAGCATTTTGACTCCCACTGTCTTACAGCTCTCTCTAAAAAGCTTTAAACCCATTGTTTATGTTGGGATGTTTTAAAGGGAAAGCCTCCACCTATTTGCTGAACATATCCACCGAAACAAGTTCATATATTTTCCCTTCAGCTGGTGTGAGTTCAGTAAAAATCTACCACAAAATGTTTGAAAGCTCTTGTAATTATAAGTGATTTTCCTTTTGTTTTGAGTGGCACAAATCATACATGGCTGAGCATTTCCGAGCTGAAACATTTTATAACCCGTTCTGCTTTTGAGTGCATTTAAAAAGTTCTCCGGAATTCCCTCTTTTTGATACGTTCTCCAGCCCGTGTGTCAACCTAGCGCAACGGGGAATGAAATGTTTAGGCCAGCTCGGAGCCAAGCATTTTTTGGCGAACCGAAATCGTTCCTCCTCAGCGGAGGCAAGGCTTTGCATGACCTGTAAATCAGTTTAACGGGAAGGAGAGCTGGAAACGGCGAGCAGAAGGGCAGCATGTTTAGCCCAAGCCTTCACTCGTGGTGCCATAAGCAAAAAGGTCAGAGGAGATCATCGTCAGAAAATGGCATTGAGTATTTCTGCCACCTGACAAGCATTCAACATTTTGCTTTTTGAAATCCCTGTGTTTCCACTGTGCATCGACATCATGAACAACACAAAAGGCATGTTTTGAATGGGTTTGAATAGTCACAACTGCCTGTCTATAGGCCCTCTGTGCTTGGCGTAATCAGAAAGGTTTCTTGGGAGTGAGTCAAACATCAGAGTGTCGCCGTAGGACATGAGAGCAAAACCCTAACAGTTAGTGCCTGTGGCTGGATCACATGATGCTGATCCATCTGCAGATCGTCATGTCTGAATTAGACAGGTGTGTGTCGGACAAATCGGGCCTTGGAGTACAAAGCTGCTCCAGAACTGCAGCCCAATCGTGTGATTCACCCTCATTAGATGAGCGGAGACTATCGGTTAAGAAGAGCAGATGTTATAGGTTAAAACAAACACAGGGAACAACATGAAACAAAACCCACACGGAACATTTTTCCTAATTGGAAACATTCTGAGGCGGGAACTAGTTCCTCTGCTCTTTGAAAATGCGTTTTTTTTTTTCAATTTGTTATTGTGCCGAGAGCCGTTTAAAAAGAATATTTCAAAATCTCCAGAAACAGCAGCCCAATCTGTTTATTTTCTGCAGGTAGCTACAAATTCCCAACAAAATGAAGGTTTGAAGGAGAACCCATCTGGAGATACGCAGACAATGGGGGTGGTAATTCTCCGCTTCTGCACTTAGCCTGATGTATAGACCCAATTTCCCCTTTCCTAACAGACAACAAAGCTCCAGAATCCTAAGATTTACTGAGTCGCTCAAAGTGATTCAATTAAGAGTCGGAAGCCTCGTGTGCCTCCCATGTTGGATGAGCGTATGCTTCTGTTATCTAAGGTAAACACACAGAGGTGGGATGTAAAACTGCCATGAAGGTCACTTTTGCAAAGCGTCTCTTCATTTCAGGTAGCAGTAAAAGGTTGTTTTTTTCTTAACGAGCAGGAAAAATGTGGGTTCATAAGCTTAGCTTATGTTATGTTTTCTTCTTGTCATACTGGTGTGTGTTCTGCATCATCACCTATTGAAGAGACTCTCATCATCGCTCCATCCCTGGACCCTGGACTCTCCCCTCAGTCCACCTTCACAGTGTTGTTGTTGTTGCTGGTTGAGTGTCTTATGTCTCCGGGGACAGCTATTCCACGAGTGCCCCGCTGGGCCACAGATAAATAGACCTGAGTTGTTTGGCCACCTCTATGTTCTCTGCCTTGGCCCCTGAGACGTTCATGCCCTGGTAAAATTACTAGTAAACCTTGCAAATAATCAGAAGAAAATTGTTCTGGTTTAGAAAACTGGTTTAAAGTATGTCCAACAACACAGTGATGTGGACTGTTGATTAGTTTACAATGTTAGAAGTTTTGCTTCTGATAATGTCTCTTGTACGAAATCCAGTTAGATGTTTTACTTGCCATTTATGGTAAGGTAAGGATTGCTTAGAATGTCAACATTTTGATCGGAACGGCTCAAACCTGGGAAAAGAAAAAGGCAGTCTGTAGGTGGTGTACAAACATAATTACTGGTTGACTAATAATGGGTTATTATGGGTTATAATGGGACCGATGCACCCGTGTTACAAAGAGCATATTTTCTTTGTGATGAGAATGAAGCTTTCGAACTTTGGGAAGGGTTAGGGTTAGACCAGTTTCAGTGGTGTCATGTGTTGGTGAGGAAACAAGTTAGTCGTGTAAGAAATGGGGAGCTTTATACTGAGTCACAATAATTTTGCACTGAACCTAATATTGCCAGTCAAAACCAATGAAATGGTGCTTTAATGCTGCACACATTCCTCTAGGTTCAAATTGGTTCTTTTCCTGGAAATAAGATCCAACGTATTGCTGTACTGAAATCAGTGATGGGTCCAATGCTGAATTAGACTTATATGCAGGTTAAATAGAGTTAAAGCAGAGACAACCTTGTCTTCGGAATAATATTAAGATCCATATGTTTAACAGGAACAGCCACACGAGTATGTTTTATTAGAATAAGGTAAGAAAAGAAAAAGAAAAAAAGAAAAAAAAGGACTGAGTACACCGCACTGTACAACGAACTACTCAAATCCAATACAACTCAGATTGTCTTCCAATTATTTGTGTGCAAATTAAATTCCTCCCTGTCACCCTTTAATCATAGTTTTTGGGTCAGTTTACTTTGGTAGTCAAAAGGGAAAATTGGACAAGGGTTTGTCTACTATGTAATTTCATAAGTTGGTGGTAATGTAATTACATATTGTTCCACTGAGACCACAGATTCCACTCAAATAGCAACACATACCACGTTAAGCTCACGTTCCCTTAAACTGATCCCCTGTAAAGTCTCAAAACCCTCCAAACGCAGCGCTCGTCTCGGGTTTGAGATCAACTCATCCCAGGTGGCAAGACATACATTATGACTTCAGTTTAGAAATGAAATACAGATGTTCGCACACAATGCTGCTGTGTGACCCGTAAGAATAATCAAAACGGCAGTGGAACCGTTCCCAGAAAAAGCGCTGCATGGCAGGCATGCCTCTTTGAAAAAGTCATCGTGAATGGGGGTTCATTCCGCAGCGGCGTTAAATCAAACAAAAAAAAATTTGCTGCGGCTACGATTTCCAGCTCATCACGCAAATTGACATAAAGCATTCACTCCAAACACCTTCTCAAGAAAGAGGTGCCTGGTAAATGTGTAGCTGAAAGCATTCAGGTGTGACTGCATCTACCCTACACAGATGTGTGGTCTCAATCCTTAGTCATCCAAGTTGTGGTAATCCTAGGAAAAAAGTGCCCACGCATCCAGAGGCCCTCACAAATAAAGTACTTTCAAACCAGTAAAGTGGGAGGTTCTGGTAGGTTGGTGTGTAATTCTATTGTGTGATATTGTGCCACAGTGTTAGCTCGGGCCTTAACCCTAAAGACAATAAGGCCTTAAGAAAGATAGCTATGTGAACAGCTATAACATCCCACGATGATTTAGCATTTTCTACAGTAGTCAGTAAACCAAAAGTAGTTTTAAAAAGTATGCATTATTATCTCATAGCCCTCACTGGCTGTAATTAGAGAAACAGCTATTGGTACTTAAGTTACCACAAAGTTTTCCATCACCACCTTTGGCTGCACTGCCTAAAACATACATTGTAATTTGACCCATAATGACACACTTGGCATCGGTGGTGAATCACACATAATCCACTCCAACAACAACATGAACCTCTCCACATTATTAGCCTCGTGCACACGTATTTCCCTGTTTTCCTTGACTTTAAACAGGCACGAGTTGACTATGGGGTGGAGCACATGCTCACTGCTGCCTCTTTTTATTTATTTCTGACGCTGTGATAAAAAAATCTAAGATGCAAATAATTATGTCCTCTTGTGTTTTCAATAGAGATATAGTCTCATCACGCTGCCAGTCTTGCGCCATAGTAGCTAAAGCTGAGATCATGTTTCTAAGCAACTGGTGGATAGGCAATCATTTCTGTCTGATAGGCAGTGACAAGTATTGTCAAGCTTTTTCGTCCGGGTCTATAAGCGGGCAGCTGCTGATTAATACAGTAGCAAACTAAACTTTCAAATAAGATAATGTTTTGAGCAGCACTGCTGGTTAAAACAGCAGCCATGAGACTTCAGCTGCATGTGGTTACACCGCTAACTCCATTCCTGTGAAACTGGAAGTGAAACGGCCACTGACAGACAAGACTGACAGTACACCACCGCAAACACACTGTGTGGTAGACGCTACTGCTCCTTTACTAAGAATCAATACTTGCAGTGTGGGGGAATGGAGATATAAGCAGAAGCGAGGCAGACCGCGGCCGGGAATGTTCAGGAGTTCGCAATCATTCTTAAACCTATGCAGTCTGAGGAGCTGCCAGTAAGCAACGGCTTCAGACTATTACCAGACACGAGAGGCATCAGTCTCTCCAGTCACCACTTCCTGTTTTCATCTGTCTCCTCTGTGCTGCTGTTGAAGGCGGTCGGTGCCAGTGCTCGTCAATGCTTCTCCTTGATGTCAACAAAGGCTGAGATCTTTCAAATCCGATCGGCACTCCATTCCTCCGAATCACTATTGTCAGGGAAAGCTCTCCCCTTCTGGCTTTATTTAGCTAATTCAGCTAAAATGTCGTGGTATTGCCCAAGGCGCTTCTGATGCTCCATTAGTGATATTCCGATCCAGTTAAGGAAAGTCACTGGAATAGAAGAAGCATTCTTACAGCTGAAAAGAAATGGGGAAAAAAAAAGTAATGGCACGAGCCATAAAGGGGGCTGATAAAGCTGATGTGTGAGGGGCCAGTCTGTGTCTGTTTAGAGGCCTCAGGGGCTGAGACTGTGGGAGGCCTGTAATGGTCTATCTGATTAGAGGTCAGAGACAGGCCACCAAGACAGAGTACACCCCCGACCAGCCACTGACAACAACATAAACATTTCTCTATGTCACTTTGTGTTTTGTTTTCTTTTTGCTTATGCACTTTTAGTAAAGCTGGAATCTTAACTAATTAGAGGCCTTATAATTAATTTATGTCAATTAACAGACCTATTAATAGTATAGTATGTAGTACTCAAAAAAGTTTCTCAATTTTGTTTGACGATCAAATCAATGACTAGAAATATTCATCAACTTGAAAAGCAAAGTGTTTATTTTTTATCTGAATATGAATCTGCCATCAGGGAGTTTTTTTAGGAGAAAACTTTCCACCCAACAGCCAAAGCAGCGCTGCCTCGTCCATCACTAACTTTCTGACGACCCCCAGTGCATTCTGGGAGGATAATCTGTGGCTGGCAAATTAAATCGAAAGGTATTACCCCCAGCTATGGTGCTGGAGAGCATACGTCAGCGTGTGCCAGTGACAGTGTTGGTCTACTTCATGCCACAGGCTGAAAATAAAGAGGTTATGTTCACGGTTCAGAATTTCAACTTTGTTCAAAATTCTAATTTTGAACCAGTTCAGAGTTCAATTCATTTCAGTTTTTTGGGGGTTATAAGCAAGAATGAATTCGGAATCTGTGTCTGTCTGAATATTTGGCCAACAGAATGGGTAACGTAGTAAGAAATAGGAAGACCTTTCTAGATTTGCAGACAAGTCAAGCTCGGTTTCACGTTCTCAGAATAACAAATGTCACAACACTGAAAACGTGATGGGGAGTCGTGAAAGCAGCAATTAAATGCATTATTGTGTCTTTCACAGATCTAAATTCCATCCAGCGTTACCTACCACCAGCTAACCCTTACAGGTGATTTTGAATAACTAACTTCCACAAACATCTCATACAGCTGAACACAGACTTAACCAACAGGACTTAAAAATGGAAACGTGAGCTGTGCAGACAAAGATGACACTGAACATTTAAAATACCTCATATTTTATAACAACCATAACTGCTATTTTGGACTTAGTTTTTGGTCAGATAAAGTTGTTATCCCTAAATATGACTGAGTACAAGTTGTAGCTACTGTAAAAAGTGGCATTTTAGAACTGCTTGATCATGGAAACTGTTTTTAGTCAACCACTTTACTAGTCTGACATTATGCCACCAGAAAAAGTGACTATAATTGTCATGTAAAAACTGGGAAATCTGTAAATGAGTAAGAGGACATTTTCTGTCTTGGATGTGGAGTTTTTGGATGGGTTTCTGGGTCTGATCAGCAGAATAATCACAGCAGGTTTTAAATTGTGGCTGAACAATAAGTGTCCAAACGACTTAATATTGCATCAAATTATTAAAGCTGCTCTAAACTGCTATAATGAGACCAACTGTGATTTGCACCATATGCATCAGCATTAGTATGACAAGGTCTTAAGATGGATGGAGGTCTCCATAGACAGAACTAACTTACAATCAAAGAAAGTTCAGAAAAATAATAGTTATGTAGCAGTGAAATTTCTGGCCTGAAAGAAATATAGATATATCTAATTTTCATAGTAATAGTTGATGTAACTCATTGCTTGCCTTGCAGAGTTAAGAGGATGACTGTAATATCACATTTTCTGATCAAACCATCAATTCGCAGGCCCTCCCTTCAACAACAACAAGCAACAGTTTTCAGAGGCAGTGAATCCTCCAGAAGCAGTCAGCCCACGCTGGAGGTGAAAGCCAATCTGTCCCGGCCTGCCTGTTTAACAAGGGAGGAGGTGAGATCCGAATCATATTTGCCGTCTGCTGCTCTGTCTGTTTGCCACCTAACTGAGAAAACCGCCACTAAATGCTGGAGACAAACAATGACTAATACACCGCTATCCCTGTGCGGCGTCTGTAATGCTCAGTCAGCACCGTAATCATGGAAATGCGACCTACACAATGCGGGAATTCTCTCAGAACTGTTATTTTCTGAGAGCTGCCATTTCACTGTTATTCCAAAATTTTATATTCAATTTGTAAAGACACAAAACTGCACAAAGGAAGTCTAAGTCTAAGTCTAAATATTCAGAGTTACACCTGGGCCCTGACGAATTAGAAAAATACACAGTTCATTTCAAAGGGATGAAGCTGTCTGAAGGCCATCGTCATTATTCGATCAAAAAGCCTTGCACACCCCTTTTCCCTCTCTTACCCGCGTGGTGGTGGCGAACATGTACTTGTCCCGGAGCTGGAAGCTGTCCGCCTTCTCCAGGATGACCTTGCGGTTCTGCTCGCTCTGAAAGAAGTCGGTGCTGCTCAGTATGGTGGAGACGCCCTGGGGCTCGTGCCTCTGGACCAGCACTGTAGTCGGGGGGTCGTAAGGCTCCACACCCCTGAGGTGTTAAAGAGGGGAAGGGGTTTGTGACAGCACCGGGAGAGAGAGAGGGGGGGGGGGAAAGAGCATGTTAATCATTTCTGAAATTACCTGCTTATAGAACGCATAAAACTGGCTGATTAAATCTGAGCCTGTGACAAATGACGCAATACACTTCAATTCCCTATTCCACCGACATGTTTGTCTGTAAATATGATTCCAAAGACATTGTATCAATGCCATAATATGCATTAACCAAGAGGATATCAATTAAATCTGCTTATTATTTTAGAACACATCACAAAATAAAACCGTAGGAGGGGTGTTCTTGCTGTTAACTCATACATCTTGTAAGGAAGCAGCTAATATGGAAGTAGCTCTGATAGCTAGCAACAAATGGAGAATTGGTTCACACATCTATGACTAAAGATGCATTTATGCTACTCCTTCTAAATTACCAGAGCTTAAGTTTTCTTTTACAATAAGATCCAAAATGTATATTATAAACCCATTTATCTAACATCTTATGAACACTTGCAGAGCTGATGGAGAGCAATGGCACATTTGACTTTAAGTGGACATAAAACAGAGAGCAACAACTGATTGTATGTTTCTGCTGATCGTCAGATTGTGTTACAACAGTGCGCAGGTCTGGCCCGTGGCTGCAATATTCCAGTGAAATGGTCATTATAGCAGGACACAGCAGTAAAGTGCTGCTTTTCCTTTTAAGTACATTCCTTTGTTTCTTAATGGGCTTTTACAGTCTTAATAAAAAGAGTTGGGGTTAGATACTGGTGTTTTTCCCTCTGAGGCTGCTCCACTACAATGCTAAATCGAGTTAAATCCTTCTGATTATCTACCTAAAAGAAATGTGAAAAATTGAATTTGATGTGGAATTTGGACAACACAAATGTTTGTTGTATGGAGAATCAGCATGTCCCTCCCATGGATTTCGTCAATGTGCTGCAGTTTCTACGGAAATCCATTATTCTGTAGTTATAAAGGTAGAAACGTACTGAATTCTGTTCTAACTTAACTACATCAATTATACGAGTGTTCACTGAAGGAGTTCTAAAGGTTTTTCACTGCCGAGGATTTGTGTTTTAAAGGCTGTCTTCTAATATAGTAAATGTCAGCACAAAATAAAGAAATAATGACAGTCTGTGTCCCAACCTTGGAAAACTGCCATGGTCAAGCTATTCATATCCCCAAATGCCAGGCAAGGGTTCTTCAGAAACCATGGCATGGAGAGTCAGCTGGAATGAATGAAGGGGCTTCACGGCATCTTATCATCTGCCTTCCAAATCAGTGTGTTTTCTTTCACAGTTTTGAGAGCCAAACAGAGGGAGCAGTGTCTCCGCTCGACTCTGCCTATGTGGCATTCTTTCAAAGGTCCTTGTTCAACCGATGGAAACTGTCTGCCCTGGGAGAGCCTGAAGTGCTTTTAGTAGGCTGTCTCTGTTCCTGCCTTTGGATTCATCCCCGTTCCCAGTTCAGACTTCGTAAACAACTGTCCTGTTTTGGTCGCATGCTCGGACGATTCTACAGGTAGAAGCGACTATATTAGATTGGACTGGGAAAAATAAACCTACCGGTATTCATTATTTTCAGATAAAACCTTTTTCCAAACAACACATGGAGGGATCATTAGAAATACATCAATTCCGACTTGATTTCAGTGTAAAAAAGCAGAGTTGACAATAATGATTTCAAAGGCAAAAAAGTTTAACTATTTGAGTTATTTTCAAAGCCAAACGCTTTGGGGAGAAAAGATAAAAAAACAGACCTGGGGTCCTTTCTGTTTCTACATCAAAGTACAAAGAGCTTGTACTTCTGTGAGAAAGCAATATAGTTAAGTCATCTTATTTAAATGTATGAGTCAGTCAGAGATATTTCACAAAATAAAAACTATAATATTTAACTTTGGCTTTTTACCTTCCACCATTTTGTTCTTTTCCTTCATCACAGAATTTACAACCTATTGGTACAAAACCAGAAGAAAAAGCAGTCTGGTTCACTTCAATAAACAGGGGCTTTCTTTTTTAAATCAGTCTAAGACATTTGGCCTTTTTTCCAAGTCTAATCAAGACTTCTAGTTAGCATCCATCTGTTCTCCTGCATGTCTTAGTTCTTCTTCTTAATCACAAAAGAGTTTACATCCCTTTCTATGTGTCACGCTTGGAGGGTTTTGCTGTTGCTTTACTATTGAACCTGAGCCTTTGAATCTCGTCACAGTTTGACTTGCCTTGTGGTCAAGAGAGCCCCTCGAAAGAGAGATATTATTCCGGATTTTTCTTATATATAGCCTTTTGCTTCCACTCTGAGCGAGTGTTGATCTTGAGTTGTAATAAAAACCTTGAGACTGCCAGGCTCTGCGTCTGAGTCCGGCCTTGAGCCCGTCCTGACACTATGCGGGATCTGGATAATTCTCTATAGTACATTAGGAGATTGTACTATAAACATGAAACAAGCCAATGAGGATTTAAGGAAATAATCTGTTAATCGAAAAAAGTCTGTGGCCGTTTCTCACCAGAGGCTTTCAAATGCATCAAAGTGTTTGGATGGAAAGACAAGTGCTTTGCATTGTGGACATGTCAATGTGTGCTTAGTGTTGGTATGATAAAAGCAGTAATAAAGTAAAGTAAAGTAATAAAAGTTCTATTTGTTGCTTTGTGCGGTCTTGCAACATTTACAAATGATGGCAATTTTTGCATGGAATTTGATTATTTATTCATTTTCTCATCAAGGCAACCACAGCATGTGTTCTCAAAGGGATCATTGGTGAAATAGCTACTCTCTGATCTTTTTGCTACTAGTTAAACCTCCGATTTTAAGTTCAATCCAATGCTATAAAATTTGGATTTATTTGAATTCATGTAAATGTCACTTTATGTATTACTGAGAAGCTCTTTACACCAACAGGTCTGTATGATCTGGAAACCATCAGCAGAGTGTGCTGATTCTGTTTTCCACTTCTTTTTTTTTCAACTAGTAATCATCAAAAAGGTTGCGGGTGTCAGCCAAATAATTAAATCACCGTTTTATGCACAATCCCACGTGTGTGAAGCAAATTAAGCATTGTTAACTAAGCGAGAACTAATGACCTAAACCCATCCTGTGAAGGAACACATGCCCCCACCCCGGAAACTGCCAAAGTGTTGCTGCCCTCACAAGTAAAGGGAGAAACAAAACACTGGACTCACACAAAGCTGAACAAACATTAACTCAGGGGTTTTTACTTGGGACTATATGTTCCTGGTCAGAGTAGTTTAACCTAAAAAATTTTGATTCAACTGGTGACATAATTGATCTCACGGATGATTGAATCGAAAATATTTATGTACATTAAATAATGGTCAAGCAGTTAACTGCTGTTATTTCTATTCAATTCAAACTATATTTAAAGTTAACATAGTTATAATGCACGTGTCAAATGAGCAGTTCATTGTGGACTGTGCGTACAAATCGCTGAGTGGTGGCCTTGGTTATAGTCCAGACGTCTAGTGGATGCTCTATTTAGACTGTGAGCTGCTGGCCAGCTCATGTAGTTCCTACTAATTCCAAATATTTAAAAAAGCTTGTCAACATAAGCAGCAAATAGCCGATAACCAAAAGCTGGAAGTACTTGAGACCATCGCAGTTCTGCACATACTTCAGATAAGATGTGCTCCAAGTTAAGATTACTGTGTCCCACAGCCAAATGACAGAGGCAGCGTCACCCAACAGGATCACGGGATATCTAAGAGACGTAATTTCTGCTTATTTCTTTAACTGTCATAAAGTCATAAACACAGACTTTACGTTCCTCGCATGGGAAATGTCCTCAGTGTTCAAACACCCATAATAACAATAAAATGAAACAAGATTTGAATTTTTTATAACCTAAGACATCTTCTCTCTTGGTGTGAATTAAGCCTTTAAAGGGAAACATCAGACTATAAATAAGGAATATAAAATAATGCGCAAATGGCTGAGGAATACTTAAATCATTTTACCAGTTTACAGTAGTGTAACAAAAACCCAAGGGGCAGATGCAGCTATACAAAGAACTACTATTTACTCAGAGCTATGGCCTGACCAATGAGTGTAAATTATTAAATACCACTTTACTAAAATCCAATGTAACTGTTTGTGTTCATTATCCAATCTTTTCGTAAATCCTGAAAACATAAAAACGCAATGAGATGATTTTCATATAAAGTCTTTTTTCTGTGATTTGATTTATCAAAGAAAAAAAACACTAAACTTGTTAGTTTGTTTTTTAAAAAAACAAACATTTTTTTTACTGGTTCAGTAAGTGATTTATAGCAATTTCCAGAGCTGGATCTTAACGAAACATTCCCATTTTTAAATATTTAATCAGCAACTAACATTCATTTTCCGTTGTTATGTCGAGACTGTGCAGTTTTCCCGACTTTTCCGTTACCTGAACGATGACTGAACTGGTTTTCTAGAGGGTTGGGTTCACTCTTTGTGTCTTGTCGAGTACCAGTGAATGCAGAATAGCACTCGGGATATTTCTCACCAGCCAAACACATCCACACTTTGATGCGAGGTCTACTGAGATAGCCACTGTCTTACCAGAAGTAGGTCTTCACGTGCTCTTGGATCAGCACCCACGTTTCCCCAAAATCGTCAGATTTCCACAGCTAAAGAGACAGGAGGGGAGAGGGGGTATGAGGAGACGGGGGGGGGGGTAAAAGGAAGGGGAGAGGAGAGCGAGGGAAAAAAGAAGAGGGGGATGGTGCACTGTAAAAATGTAGGTCAACTCATTCCTGCGTTTTGGCTCTGACACACTTGACAACGTGAACACTGGAAGGACGCTACAGTGTTTGAACTCATGTCAGGGAAACCTAAAATTTCGACAGACGCTGCTATTGGTTACAACGTTCATACCAATGACTTAACCAGAAAAAAACATATCCAACCGATTGAGCATCATTACAATCAAAACATTCATTTTCAATGATTCATCAAACCATTATTTTTTCAATTGTTTGCATGTTTAGTCCATCCATCCATTATCTACACTGCTTATTCCCAGTAGGGTTGGGGGGGGGTTGCAGGTCGCCAGTCCATCACTGGGCCACACAGAGACAAACAACCACATCCACTCACATCCACTCCTATAGGGAATTTAGAGTGTTCAATACACCTAACATGCATGTTTTTTTGGATGGTGGGAGAAAGCCAGAGAAAGCTCACGGAGACAAGGGAAGAACATGCAACTCCACATGTTGTTTTTTTCTTTCTGGGTTGGGGGCATAATGGGGAAGCACAGGTATACAGTAACGTAACACTGAACAGACTCATATAAACAATACACCAGTCAAAACAGAAGGAGCCCATCTACAACCCTGAAGAACATACATGTACTCTAACGCTACATGTCAGAATCTCTAACCAGTATCCATTAACAAACATATTTCTTCAATCCCAAACAGGAAGACGTGGATGACAAAAAGAGGCCCAGCTTATTCTGAGAAGCACAGCACGGTCCACAGATCTGGGGCAGGGGACATGTGACATAACCTCGGGAACTCCGAAACAGAAAAGGCGGCGTGAATCACATCCCTGCCTGATTCGTCGGAGGACCAAGACGATGCTGATCCCCCAGCTGGATACTACTGATCCCACACTCTAAATGCCAGAGAGTCGGCAGGCCAGGAAGAGATGGCAGGGCGGGTCCTTCGGGGACGGCTCTAACCAGCTAGCAGAGCTCCTGACAAACGTCGCCGATCTTTTACTGACGCATGCAACTGATCTGTCTCTCGTGCAAACTGACATAATCCCCCGGTAGCCCCGGCTGACCGCAGTCTACACGCCACATCATCAGACACGCTGACACCGATCCTTTCAAATCTAGTTCAGGGTCGCATCAGATATCCTGTTTCCTGTCCTAGACCAGCATGAGTAAGCATATGGGCAAACAGATCCACTGATGACCATAAACAGAGACCTCCTGACTGTCCCGGTCAGCCTGGAGGTGATAGACTTTTGACTGTGAATTGCAGTGCGGCTTTTAAGTCTGCAATACTTTAATCATCCTCGGGAGACTGGTTGAGAAGGCCCTCAGGTCCTCGGCCAGTTACGACTTCGTCACTAGTTGTCTACAGACGGCGAGTCCTTGCATCTCAACATGCCTGACCGTCTGAATGCGTACTTGACTTCAGATGGAAACAGGCTAAGCACCTGCTACACAAAACTGAAGGAGGAGGAGGTGGGGAGGGTCGGGAATAATTTCCCTAATGTGCACATCAATAACGATCTCTACTGCTGTAGATAAAAAGAGCCAGCAGATGTAATACTTCTGCTATACCGAAGGAACCTTGAGAACAATGAGCAGAGGAAAGCATGCATAACAGCCTAACATGGGAACTAGTCAATAGTTAACAGGTCCGCTTCATACACCTAATATGAGCCAGCAGGAAAACTCATTGGGCTCCCTCTGCATCCGATGGAAGACATCCCAATTTTGCTTCTGCGGAAGATGATTATAAAGGTAGGATTTAC
The DNA here is from genome assembly GCA_013363375.1 of Menidia beryllina. Taxonomy (NCBI): domain Eukaryota; kingdom Metazoa; phylum Chordata; class Actinopteri; order Atheriniformes; family Atherinopsidae; genus Menidia; species Menidia beryllina. Next base: position 1,625,230 of record JABUIW010000035.1, on the reverse strand, counting down.
CCCTTCCACCACCTGACTTCTGGAAGGAGGTATAGGGTCCCAAAAGGCTGTGCCTACAACAGTCTTTCACAACCGTTACCACTCCAATAAAGCAAATTATACTCACAGGAGAACACGGAACCCAAGAGAGATCTTTCACAATTTAAAAAACATCGCTCACTCCGATGTCAGCTATATCAAATAAGTGGAGACAGGAGCAAGAAACATGTTTGCAAAGTACAAGTTGCCATGAATCAGAAGAATCAAAACAGTGACATAAAAGTCTGTGTCTTCCTTCTTAAGCTGCTGACTCTACAACCCGACCCCGGATAAGCAGTGGATAATGGATGGATGGATGGGAAAATGCAACAAGAAAAAACTTTTAAGGAGCCAGATAGGCCCAGCAGCTGATTTTCTCTGTTCCAGATGTTTACAGACAGCTGTTAAAAGAAGAGGGGATGGTGCACGACGGGAAAAAAAACCTGTACCAATAAGCTGCCGCCATCAAATTCTTCGAAAGACTAATATTTCGAAATAATAAATGTCCCACTCAGTGTTTTATTCAGATATCAGAATCATATTATGAGAAATATTTTGGACTTTAGCTTGTACCTGCTTGTTTGGATGAGAGCCGTCGTAGCCGAGCACAAGGTTGGACCGTCTGGAGTGAAGCAGCAGATCGGTTGGTTTGAAGGGAAGAGCGAAGCCCTGAACTGTGTTGCAGAAGTCAAAGGTGTTCCACAAGTAGTTGTTGGTGGAGTCCGCAAAAATATACTGTGGAAAACAGAGAGAGAAAGACATCAAGAATTATTGCTGCTCTGTTTAGAACTATTCTATAAAAAGAAAATTATATTTGTTCCCTTTCTTTTGGTGCCTAAGGTCTAAAAGACTTTTATCACACTTTTTTTCTGAGACCAGATAACACACATTGCATTAAAAACACACTGATTACACTTTAATTCATCCTTCGAAACAATAAATGTCAAAGCCAAACATTAATCTACTGTATATTTGTTGTTTTTGTGCCCTTGTCTTTGGCCTTGGGGTGGGTTATTGTACAGCATATGATACAGACTTCAGGTCAGTCTAGAGATTTGTATGCATTTTTTTAAATAAAAAAATTATAAAAAACCTTCAAAAGTCTATTTTTTGTTTGGTTAACTGGTTTGATTGTAAATGTCGGGGGGAAAACAGCAATAATTCTAACAAGCACACTTCTACAGACCCTAACCCTAACCCTTATTCAAGGTCTTGCGTCGATTTGAACAAATAGTAAAGTCACAGATGAAAATCTGAATTTTTATACATATTTTTGCTTATCTCAGAGGAAAGTATCATTTTTATTTTACACATATTAGTGGCAGGTTCTCTGTAAGTCCAATCATGACCCACAGGGCTAATCCCGTCCCATTTTTATCTTAATTATGACGACGAGCTCCCCACATCCTCACAGCGGGCCGGGATCCATCATCCACTTAGTACTGAACTGCGTACAATTTCACTTAAATGCTAAGCGCAGATGGAGTCAGACTAGTTGCCTGTGTACAAATATGGCCCGTGACCTACAATCTGGGCAGGAAACTGAAGTTCTGTTACACCATTTGTTTAGGCTTGCGTGTCCATAGGATCAAGATTTAAGATCCAAGCAGTACAGGGATACAGATCCAGGTTAAAAGAACGTTTATAGAACGGTTTACATTTGTTGAGGAACTGGAGTGTTATGGACAAATAATATTTGAAAGTCTACCCACAGGCAATACATGTCAAGTCCTCTAGTAAAACCATCAGTTTCTTTACCAGAACTTTGTGATATCCAGGCTGGGTATTGACTGAACCAAACCGGTCTAAACCATGTCTGCGCTCCAAAATTCTTTGTGTTCATTCTTTGCTTTCATTGCAGAATAATTTATGCGAATTAATTCAAACACTTCTGAGGAAACTGTTCCCCATCCACAGACAATTCCATCTGATTTGGATTTTTAAACTGAGCTAAAAGGATCAATACCACTTTCTGGTGTGAGCCTTAAAGAGTAATGGCATTCAGTTTCTTAATACTACTTCCAACTATTATAGACCACACGCTTTCTCCACAGCTTGTGTAATAGTGATTTAGTGGGCTGTTTATCTCTGAGAGAGAGAGCTTGGCCAGCAGTTTCCACCACTTCTACTTAGGATTTGAGACTAGGGTTATATCCCACAGTCTCTCTCAGATGTTAGTAATGAGAATCAAAATCTGAAGCGGAATAACAATCAGAAACATAATTCCAAAGTTTTAAAAGCCAACCATTTCTGCAATTAGGAGGAAATTCACAGTTTTTAATAGCACGTTTTTATACAGTCAGAAATTAGAAGTGTGGTGGTGGTGGAAACATGCATTATGAAAATGCTTAAGAATCGAACCGCCGATTAGAATTGAACCGTCAGATCCTGAGACAAGTCGACCCTTCTAAGCTTTAGTTTGATGATGATGCAAATGTCACACTTCTGTTTCAGGTCCTGGGGAAACCGGCCGGTTTCTGGGAACTCTATCTGTCTGGTGCTGCTGGGGGCTGCTATGTGAAGGCTGGTTAGCTTGGAGACGAGTGCTTCTGGGACATCATCATTGAAAACAGAGATGCTCACAAATAGCATCCCTAGTGTTGCTGTCATGGTGCATTTTCTACCGAAACTGCAAGGCATCTACCGGGAGTTATGGAATATGCTGCAGCACCAAGTGTTTTAATTGTTTAATCCAGTGAGAGGGTTTTTGGAAGAGTGGACTTGAAGAAGAAATGTGGGAAGATGGAGACCAGCTGGTCTTTGATACAGGAAGGTGGCATGCCGTCTGGGCCTGGTGCCTTCCCGGTCATCTGAAGAGAGGCTTCGCATCCTCTTGGCAGGCCCTGAGTGCAGGTGGGGTTTCTGCAGGGGGTGCTGACTCTCTGGTGTGGTCCCGTTTACTGTTCCCGGCCATTGAATTCTCAAAGCACTCATAGTTAGATTGGGAGAAGTTAAGTGACATATCTCGCCGTGAATCTACTAATCGGAACCAGCCGAAAACCTCCCAAGACCTGTCCCCTCCAAACAGGTAACTAAAACAGCGACGACAGCTGAAAGTGTGAAAGAGAGGCGGCTGAATTCCAACTTCCTGCCCACATGTACAATCAGAAAGTGCTGCTAGTTCATTCATTATGCAACAAGAAGGTAAAAAAATAAGTAATCACAGTAGTATCTGGTAGTATGAGGTTTTTTGTTTATGGTCTCCATTGAATCAAAATTGATGAACTAAATAAATCAATTTATTTTAAAAAATCAATGTTGAACTTACTTCTTATATTTCAACCGTCTCATTATTTAATTAGTGCCTTATCTGTCAGTCTTTAATTGTTTCAATCCACATGGGAATTTTGCCATCGATTGTCAGTCCCTTCTCAAGTATCCATTCAGTACACTGAACAGCAGCATCAGAGTAAATCCTCTCACCGATAGACTGAAGCCAGATTTTTTGTTTCAAGTCTGCTGGAATAACACAGAGTCCCAAAATGGAGGGATTTTAGCCGCAATTAAAGTACAAAAAACAGAAATTTAGGAGGAAAAAGATGCAATTTTGTGAATAGAATTTTGCATTTTTTCCAGCGAATCTCAGTCATTGGAACAGAGTCAATGTGGGATGGTGACGCAGGCAGATGTGTGCAACTAGATGCCACAATAAACACGTGTTTATAGTTAAAACACCTGACCTGAATATTCCTTCGGCAGGGCCGCTTCTAAGCAACGGGGATTTTTTTCAAAAAGAAACTTCACGAAACTCGCGCAAGCCCCTGTCGTGCGGGACTTACCCGCTGGTTGTCTGCAGGGCTGTGGTAGAACTGAGAGATGGCTTGCTTGCTGCCGTCCTTCATCTTGGCTTTGGAAAACTGGAACTTGTCCGAGACGAGCGTGAAAGACATCCCATAGTCGTAGGACACATACACCTGCAGACAAAAGAGGAAACGAGAAAGAAGTCAGTGTGTGGCCCCTAAGGAAGCCATGTGTTGATATTAGGGGTGGGACGGTTCACAAAATCCAGGGTTCGGTTCGATTCACGGTTTCGTGGTCACGGTTTTCGGTTCGGTTCGGTATATGTTGATTGTCAGGAAAATCTATTATGTCTTGTATAGTCAGGTTAAAACTGAAAGAAAAAAGCAGTCTGACATTTGATACATTATTGTGACAGTCTTAGGTTAAAAGTAGGCGAGATTCTGGCATTGCAAGAGAGGAGACTACTAATTCCAACATGTGCTTCCCTCTAAATACAAAGTGGTCCCACACAGCAGACCTATAAACTGCTGTTGGCGCGTCGGATTTTTATCGGCTACACTGCTTCGCTTCTTCTTCTTGTTTACTACTGGTGGTTGGCTTTGGGCGCAGTAGCGCCCCCTTCTGCTCTGGAGTGAACACGCTTCCCTCTGAGAAAAAGGAGCAGCGCATGACACCGAACGCAACACACGCGAACCGAACCGAGACAGTTGAACCGAACGGTTCGTACGGTTTTCAGAAACCGTCCCATCCCTAGTTGATATAATCCTCCATAATCTCTAATAACGATTTGAAAGCCAATTTTAAAACTTTTGCAATCTAAAATTTTAAATCTGAGATGATCTCATGACATCTTGAGAGATTACAGTCAACAAGACAGTCGGCAGATATTCAATCACCATATTCTTTTATCAATCTGTTTAAAGGCTAGTTACGGAAAGACTCGCCTATAGAATCACCTGTGGATTTCATTAGGTTTGATTCACAGGTAAATGCTTGGAAATGTTAATGGGTTAATTCATTGGACACTCCAGATTGCCCCTGCCAGTCAATGTGAATGTGGGTGGTTGTTTGTCTCTGTGCGCAATAAGTGGTATAGAAAATGGATGGATTGTTTAAGGAAACAACTTGATTTTTAAAAAATGGCTGATGCCTGAGAGTAAATGAACATGCATGAACAGGTTGTACTTGAAATCTTACAGAGCTGGTTTTGGGCCCCGTCGCAGCTGCGCTGTCTCGAGCCAAAGCAACAATCACGTTGCTTTTCTCGCCAGCCCAGTGGACCACCATCTGGTTGTGAGAGTCGTTCAAGTTGGCCTGCAGAAAAAAAAAGGGAAAAAAAGATGTAAGAACAAGAGAGGTCACAGTAACGTCAGAGGCTTTTGAACCACATGAATAATTTACAGGATTTACAGAACATTTGCTCCTTCTTTAGCATAAGGGGAACGATCTGTGAGGGGATTGGTCCATTTAAACATAACCTCAGAATACAAAATGACAAAAAGCTCCAAACTTAAGTAAAACATAACAACTCATAACTCATAAGAAAAAACGATCTTAGCTTTTAATAAGCGTTGCTATAAAACTCAGACATTCTTGATAGTTGGTCAGCTGCCATCAGAAGTGCAGTTTTACTTTTTTATGTTTAGTTTATGTTGAGTATTAAAATAATCTACTGATTCAGCTCCACGTGATTAAAAAGGGTTACTTGTAGTAGAGCTCAGTTCAGTTAGCCAGTATCTGTTTAAATGGAACATCAAGGGGAGAAAATGCTTTTGGTTATAAGATATGAGGTTTAAAGTGTGTTTCCAAATTGGACCCAGTGCAAAAATAGAGGGTGACATCACATTACACCTCACAGAAATGCCATTATTTAAAATATATCAGTGCTTCTACCACACCCTCCTGCAGAGGAGTAAACTCTGTTTCACTTGTTACAGGCCAGGCATTCGGGGAGTTTTCACCATTTGGTTATTTGACCCCAGCCTTATGTGAACTAAGATTGGTTAGTTGGTTTTGCAATCTGTATCAATCTGTTGATGACACAGCAGTACTGATGCAACATCGATTTTTAAACCAGGTTATTCCAGTTTGAAGTCACAGACACGTTGGAGCCTTTTCCACCTGTTGTTAGTCACCACTGGCCAGGTCGCCAGTCCATGGAAGTCGCACAGAGATACACAACCACACACTCACTCCTAAACACAATTTAGAAGCTGAGGTGCATGTTTTTGGGAGGTGGAAGGAAGCCAAATATCCGGAGACAGCCCTTGCATGCACGGTGAGAACCTACAGACTCCACGCGGAAATAATTCACTCCCACTTGCCGTGAGGTGCCGGTGCCAGCAGAAACAACGTCCAAACAGGAAAGACAAGTTCGGAGTTAACAGCTGAGAAGCTGCGCGTTCCACCTCTGACTTTCGGCTCCTGAAAATGTCGTTCCAAAAGCTGTCAGGAAAGAAATATTTTCTGGCCGGCACAAAACATTCCTGCACGTAAGTGCAAAGCTAGTTTTTAGGGGTTTTTTTTTTTTTCTTCATATTTGTGTGCCTGGATGAATTGAAGTACATCCTGATCCATTCTGTTGAAAGGTTCCTCACCAAATAGAACTTTCTGACCATAAAGGTAATTTTGCTGTGTAGGAAAATGGAGGGAAAAAAGCCTTCTGGTCTGACTGTCAGCTGTCAAACCTAAACACTGAACAGCAGACTTCAGTTATTTCATATCCTTTCATTTTTGCCATGTAGCGTCTGTTATATCCCAGAGATGTAAAATGATTCTACAGTCAACACAGCTCAGATTAATATAAACACATCTCAATGTCTCACTCTAGATCATTTTGTTGACTTTCTGCGTGTACTGACTGTGACTTACATCTTTGTGCTGTAGAACAGGATACAACATGAGACAAGATGGTGTAAGCAGCGGCCCAACCAGATTCATTCTCTTTGCAGAGGATCAAGTAAGCAAAGAGCCAATACCACACAATAATGTGTTGGGATATGACACCAATAAAACACATTTAGGGTTATGGTTGTAATGTGACTATGTTGTCATTTCACTATATTGCATTATGGGAACGTTTTAGGGGTATGAATGCTTTTTCAGGACTCTGTAATTTAGTGCTCTTCTGCAACAGTTACAGGCTTTAATATTACGTTTAAAAGTTGTGTTTGGGTATTGATTTCTTCTTCATTCAAGTCTTAGTACCCTACCATTTTTTTTGTTTGGGAAGCCAATTGAGCTATAAATCTGACTTATAGATTATTAGGCCATAAAAAGGCACCTAATGAAGGGAATAACCACACATATGTAAACCCGTAAAAGACAGCTTGGTGGAGAATGAGTGCCAAAGGGAGTCTTTAGGTGCTTTAGGTCCCACACCTAACACTGCCAGAGACAGAGAGAGAGAATTTTAAAAAGCTAGCTTGGTATTCAATTCACAACCCAGGTTGCAGTAATGAGCAGCGTGTTTGACTCAGGCCAACAAATTGTTTGCATAGAGAAAAGACCGACGATGGAAACAGTCTAATGAATTGAAAGTACACAACCAAGCCGGATGCTTTCCATAACTTTTTCTGCGGGCACCATTCAGACAAAAAAAGCTCTTTCGAAACGCGCCCTCTGTGAAAGGTAATTACGGCTGCGAGTTGCAATAATGCGTCCTCATTCATTTCAAATTCATTTATTTTCAGGGGGACAGATTAATGGCATGAAATGGGCTATTCCATCTCTTTCATGGTCACTGTCTGCTATCTCATCTGTGTGCTGCTGCCACATATTTAATTTGTATAAGTGATTGTGAAAGGTTGCAGGCCTCTACAGCCCTGACAAAGCATGGGAAAAAAAAACACTTTTCAAAGTCTTTCCTCTGGAAAAGATTAAATGCTTTAGAAAGGGAAAGTTGTCAATATTTGAAAAAGCGTGTCCATTTAAATGCTTTGTGGATCAATGTAACAGATTCAACAGATCCTGCAGGTGAATTATTAGAATCTTTTGCTGTAAACTGATGAATAGCGTTTATTTGCAAATCCAAAATTCATATCTGGGAAGAGTGGCCATTGTATTTTTTGTTTTTTATGGGGTGGAAGGGTGTCTTTTCGTTCCTTTTGTAAAAAAAAAAAGTTTTCTTTTGTGTTCACGTTTCCATACATACATTGCTTTCTTTTTTCATCTGTCCTTTTTTGTGTGGGACAATTTTGCTGCCAAGTGCTTTACACCAAATGCTGATATACAGCAGTCTTTATTTGATTCCCTTCAGGGATCTCTTCAACTCGACTTGATTTGGGCCTTGTTCCAAGTATTGTGGAGGGTGTCTTTTCGTTCCTTTTGTAAAAAAAAAAAGTTTTCTTTTGTGTTCACGTTTCCATACATACATTGCTTTCTTTTTTCATCTGTCCTTTTTTGTGTGGGACAATTTTGCTGCCAAGTGCTTTACACCAAATGCTGATATACAGCTGTAATTGTATTATACATTAAATCAATAAACATATTGTTCTAAAACTAAAAAAAATATATTAAAAAACAAGGTGATACCAATGAATTTGCCATGAAAAGTAGGCAGAAAAACTATTTTTTTTCTGGCTGATGCCTCAAAAATCATTTAAAAAAAATAAGTCATACATATCTCCGGTGGATGGATAAGTATGTCTTCATCTTCCTCAGTTCCCTCTCCTACAGGACACCTTCGTAAAACCACAGATGTCTTGATGCCGTCAACGCAACATGCTGAAGTCTCAATGCTGCAAACTGCAGACTCTGCAAAGGTCCATTTCTGATGAAAACCACGTTCCATGCTTCGAGCTCAAATGATCAAACCAATCTTCAGATGGAAGCTTTGATCAATTGATCAAAGTCATCTCTAACATCTGGACAGCCACAAAACATAACTGTGAGCGGCACTTCTTTTGGGTCTCTTGTCAACATTTCTGTCTTTATAGGGGAAACTGAGACGCCCGCTGAAAAAAATAGCGTTACCGATACCTCAACTGTTTCCAGCCGCACGGCTCCTCATCATCTGACAGTTCGTCTGTGGCCGACAGCCTCCGACACGACAAACCCGACACTTTAAACGCTGATCCGGAGCTTGGTCCCCACGGGGGGGGGCTAGTTTTCCGCTGTCTGCTGGGAAATTTGCTCATAAACCAAGTTATGGAGCGGCTTCAAATCGAGTATGTGCTACAGGGGTCCTCAAGTCCTTCTCCATCTGAATTTTAAGAATTAAAAACGTCACCAAATCAGCCGACAGCGCCCTGAAGGGTCAGCAAACCTATCGCTGCCATAATGTAGTCAGAAGAAAACCCCTTTCACTGAATTTAAGACTTCCTCTCGTAAATGAACAGGTTGATTCAACTCAATAATATTTTTTTCATTCCAGAGGGAAGAATTATACCACTGGTATATACAGTGGGGGAAATAAGTATTTAACCCCTTGTTGATATCGCCGGTTTGCCCACTTACAAAGAATGCAACGATCTATAACTTTAATCATATGTACATTCTAACAGTGAAAGACGGAATCCCAAAGAAAATTCCAGAAAATCACATCATATGAATTTATAAAAATTGATAACCATCTGATGAGGAAAAATAAGCATTCTTTGTAAGTGGGCAAACCTGCAAAATCAGCAAGGGGTCAAATACTTATTTCCCCCACTGTAAGATAGGTCCCAAAATACAACGCAAACTATAAAGAGCTGTTCGGTTGAAGTGTGCTGGAGGAGTTAAACTGAGAAAAACGCACAGGTGATGCGATAACCCGTAATGATAATGAAAAAAAACAGGAAAACTGTGCTAACGCAATGCCCTCCTCTCTGCTGAAGTGCAGCAGAGGGGAGGATGTGGTGAGCCCCTCAGAGGCTTTTTTTCTTGCAGCTTAGCAACGGCCCGGCAGGTGAGAGCACTGGCGAGGTAATGCGAGGTCAACATCTGGACGGCGGAGACGCTCCCTCTCGGAGACGGGTCGAGGATTTGAGCTGTCCTAGTGTCTTCCTGCAGCCTTGCCCTGAAAAAGTAGACCTCTGCTGCCCCGATAAATTCCTGTGTCTGTTCATTTGCTTTGCCAGTAATCTCGCGCTCGCCTCGATGATTAACAGAAGGAATGGTTTGACCCTCTTCTGCCTTTGTCTTTATTTGATTCCCTTCAGGGATCTCTTCAACTCGACTTGATTTGGGCCTTGTTCCAAGTATTGTTTGAGCTTAAATTAGCTGCTCCAACAAGTGGATCCATTTCCTGTTGCCACAATAATTATTCATCAGATACAAAGAAGGACACAATAAATCCAAAACAGCTTTATCCACTTCATACGGAAAAATGTCCTCTTTTCTTTTAACAAGAATCACTTATTGTTTGAGGATATTGGTATTAAGATATCATTTCTATGTGCTTTTTAATTGCTTTTCATGATGCAGCACTATGTTATTTTATAAAATGGCCCTTCGGGAAGTGTCTATACCTCAATAAGTACTTGGTATGTGTTTAAAAACACAAATAAACCAGAGCGGACGTGACCGAGAGGCCCTTTTTTTTTTTCTTTAAAAGTGTTCGCATAATGCTGTTAATGAGAAGAGAGTCTGATTCTAATCTGAAGAATGTCGATCTTTTCAGAGATCTTTATCTGTGTTTCCGGGCCTTAAAATATAGCCACTATTGCCTGTGCGAGTGGAGGCCTGATCACACCAGCGAGACTATTCCCAGCCCGTCGTTACATTTACAATTTCTTTTCTTTTACAATTTTGGACCCAAATAAAAACCCGGCGTGGAAATCTTGTGGCTGCGGCATTTCAACTGACTCTGCTATCAGTTACAAAACACACCTCCTGCTTCTGTAAGCCTCACCAATCTATATCGATTACCTAACCCACACATTTGATACATATTCTTACCTGTGTTTGACACCCTATATGAAGATTAATATCTATGGGAATGGAGGTTTGGATGTATCTAAACAAAGACGAGGGCCTTGTTTTAGCCGGTGATAGCAAACCCATGCAGATCAGCAAATTATCAGCAGAGTAAAGGAAAGGGGGTTAGTGAAGCACGACGGGGAGTATCCGAATAAAGACGGTGATTTTATGACAGAAACTACAAAAACGTCCCTGGGCCGATCGGGCCACGTGTGCAGAGTTGTCCTCTTTCATCTCACACCAGCCCAGATTTCCCTCTATATCTTTTTTTTTCATGGATGCCTTCCTCTCCCTCCTTCTACCTCTCTGGCACTTGGATGTCCTTCTGGTTTGGCTCGGCCTCTGGCTCTACGATAACAATATGCCCGGGCGTTACAATCCCCTCCCCTGAGCTCTCTCTAAGTTAGCCGCATGAAGAGCCGTTTGTGTGTGTGTGTGTGTGTGTGTGTGTGTGTGTGTGTGTGTGTACGCGACACCACGGTCAGGGAACATCGCCAGTCTCAAACAATGACATCATTTCTGCAGGACTGGCGGGCGGAGAGGTCTCGCTGCGCTCTGGGCAGAAACCGAGCGACTCTCCGGTTCGCATCCTCCGGCGGGCCCTCTGTTTTTCCTGCCGCCGGCGCATTTACGGCGACCGGGGGTGGGGGGTGGGGGGGGGGGGGTGTACAATGGAGCTACTGTTCGCCTGCAGCGTGACAGCAGACCTCCCCCCCAGTGTGGGGCTCTTTACAAGTTCAAAAAGCAAAAAAGGTATTCACGCTGCAAAGCAGATTCCGGTCCTTTCTATGGCTAAAAAAACCTGTCTGAAGCGTCCTCGCGGCGTCCTGTCCGGCCAAAAACTGGTGGAGATGGCAGAAAGCTGAGGCCACACGCACGCAACGCGAACTCAGGGAGTTCAGGGTCTGTGTAGGAATCTTGAGAAGGCTCCGGAAACATCCCGACGGGCAGAGTTTAAAGACGAGGCTGCCCATGTGATGAAGCATCTTTTGAGCACGGTGCCACAAATTGGGATTTTCCTGCAACTGTGTTATTGGGGCCACACTTAGACGGAAGATTTTGAGCTCCTGTCTCTCTCTCTCAGAGGAGTACCCAGGCTTTAAACCGCAACCCTCCACAAACTGGTCTTTCCAGAAACGGGACTGGTTGCCGTGCTCCTCTCCTCACATGAACTCCCAAACAGCAAACACCAGCTAACATCGCTTCACTTTGCTGGATTAAAATGAGGTGGAGAACATAGTTTTATTATTTTTACCTACAGGTAAGAAAGGGTGTTCCAACAGGTGGGCCCACCTCTGCCATGACCTGTTACTGAATTGACTAAAACAAATTGACTGCACTGAGAACCTCGGCGGTAGTAGAAAAATGGAAGTGAGAATCAGCTACCAGCGTCGACCAACATGACGGGTCTTATGCATGAGAACAAGGCAAATAAAAAGCAAACTCCCCAAGACATCTAAAGGAATGAACTTCTTAAGCCATTCCTGAAACTAGTATGCAATTTTGTGCCATAATACGAGAAAGAAAACAAGTGGATACGATGTCCAAATTGACTGATTGACAAATGACCGAATGTAATTTGCCAAGAAAACACAAATCCTCCTCCATTAATCCTGAACTTTAAAAAAAAAAAAAAAAGGCTGCACCTGCAGCTTTGAGGCATTTCTAAAGGTTTCGAGGAAGTTTGCTGAGCAGAATGGGCTAAATGGACAATCTGAAAATCAACGAAAGGCGGAAACACGCTGAGCAGGAACTGATAACAAAGCGGGGCGATGAAGACATCCACCGGTTGCCTTAGCGACGGCCCACCGGTGGCCGGGTCGCGTGTAACCAATCCTCAACCAGCCAGCACAGAATCAGGCGAACGCTCAAACCTTGGACGCGTCTCCCGGTCCGGTTGGGGGCCACGAGCGGGAGGGGAAATCAGATCCTGACCTGCAATTAGACCCCCGTTTGGTTTTGTTTGGACTGGGTCACCAGAAAGGGAAGCCTCCAGCAGCGGGAGGCAGCAGGCCGACCACAGACACAGACACAGACACAGACACTTCCCCTCTGCTCACTTCTCCTCTGCAAGGCTCCGACGGGGAAAGAGTCAGCACACAACAACAAAAGATGATGTCTTTTTTGCTGGGTTCATTTGAAAGATCGGCAACCGGCGATCTCCAGAAAAGTTGGATGTCCCGAACAATTGCATCTCATCTGACCGAGAATCAGGTTAACACAAGTCTGCTCCGTTAAATTCCACAAATAAACTGTCACGACTCTGGCCGTCTTTCAACTCAGGAGGCCTAAACAACAGCCAAATGACAAAATGGAGACAAGAGCCAGAAGACGTCAGACCACTGGATGATCCTCATAAAGAATAAGAATGTATTCCAGTATCCACTATAGAGATGAGAATGAGACTAAACTAGGTCCTGTTAAAAAAAGATGATTAGTCTCAACTAATTCATGCGTTTCAAATTAAAAAATGAGAGCTTTCCAGTCCAAATAGTGAGGAAAACACTTGTTTTCACCCTCAACATTAAGATCGTCTGAGTTTTAAGGAGATTCTCTAGTAACTTAATTACTTAAACTTAATTACATTTACATTTATGATTAAAAGACATCTAAAATCTGTTTCCTCCAGGTGTTGAATACAGACATAATTCTAGTTGAGGGATGGGGAAGTGGCTCATTGACCAGAGGACAGGTAGAAAAACAAACAGCCCCATTTCTCTTTCTGTTTCTGTTTTTTTTTTAAAATGCAGTTCTCTTATCAAATTCCAGTAGTTTTATTCTGTTTTATCCACTCGTTGACCTCAAAACCAGATGTTTCGGTGTGGGAAACGCGACATATTTAACACATTCAATCGACTCGGACTCGGGACCAGGTCGTGTGTTACCACCGACGGTAAACAAATACAAAACGCGTTGTTTTAGACGGACCCACTTCCTGGGTGGATATTAAACGCACGCGGATCGATTTTTTATTCGATGACTCACGGTGCGCGTTCGGGAGCGCGTGTCAATTAGGGGGCCGCCGACGCGGTGTTGTTTTCTCCCGCGCCGGCCAGTAAACAACTGACGGGGGGTGAGACAGTTGGGGCAAGGTGCAGGAATTTGTGAGGGCTGGTTTTCCGCCAGGTTCCCCCCTTTTTTTCCCGACGCAAGGTCGGTTTGAGGTGCTCGGAACGAGGCGGGCGTAAGGTGAACACACCGTACCTGGCCGTACACCTTCGGCATGGCTGGCTCGCCGGTGCTCCGGCGGCTCCGGGGCTCCAGGCGGGCGCCGGAGCTCCGGACGGCCGGAGGCAGCGCAGGAGCCGCGGCGCGTCCTCCTCCTCCTCCTCCGCCACCACCTCCTCCTCCTCCATCTCCGTCCGTTAAATCCTCGTTCGCCTCAATGGTGAAGAAGCCCCGTTGCTGCGGCGGCGTGAAGCGCTGGTCCGGGTGCAGGCGGAGTGTCGACGAGTTTACTCCCGAAACGCCAAGGACTAACAAATACAGAAAGCACCGAAGAGAGGACAGCATCTTGCCTGCTCGCGTTATCGCCATGTTTGTGTATGTTTGGCTGCGAGATGAGGGGAAACCGGAAGAGCTCCCTCTACTGGCAGCGATGCCGACGGCGATGCGTTCACTGGCCGTGAGGATGCCCGGAAGAACCAGACTCCTCGGTCAAAAAATACTCCTGCAACACAAAACACACGTTCCTTTTTTGTTTAGACACACAAAAAGAGACGCGTATCACAGCTGCGATGCCCCATGTATGAAAATACACGCGAACAGACAGTCCTACGCACTGTTCTAGTCGAGATGGTATTTTGTGTATTTATGATACGCAGCCAGAATGAGGGAATGTTTTTAAGCTAGAAGTGTGCCATGATCCCTTTTAGTTCTTTCTAGGCTTGGCAAGGATTATCCAAACTGGGATATTTCTCAAGGAAGAACAATCTAATGACATATACTGCAAAAATGCAATATGAATAATTATATGAAACCTCCATGGTTGTGTCCTGTGTGTTGTCCAATGGATGACCTCAACTGTTTGAGCTGCATTTACACAAATTTGCTGTTATTTTTTAGTATCAGCTGTTTAATAGACACAAGTGTCTACAGACCACTAATATCAGAGCCAGGCAGGGGATGCACGATGGGCAGATATGCACACAGTGGCTCAAAGGTTCATTTGGAGTTGCCATGTTTTTGGACAGTGCGAAGAAACTGCAATACCCACAAATATTTAGATCGGGAGCCTGCTTGCCGTGATACAGTATTACTAACTACCACACCACCATGGAGAAGACAAAATATTAATAATAAATCTTTCCAAAGCTTCAAAGAACCTAAGGTGGTTTGAGTATGTCAGGATAGCGTCACAACTAAGCCTGGTTGTGGTATTTTGATGCCATCCTATGTTATTTTTTGGGCTAAACAGCCAGCAAAACCTTCCCTCTTGGGCAGAGTATGGCCTTTTTCTACTGACATGCCTGTATTCCATACAACATCATGAAGACGTCTCAAGCAGGGTAGCAACAGGGTTGATATGGGTGGAACAAAAAGTGATGCATGAGGTAACAAAAGCCGGTTTATTATGGGTTTCTCTATTTCAAAAGGTTTAATGAAACAGTATGGGTATGTGCTAGAAAATCCATATTGTGTCCTCTTCTGTACCATCACAATAAAAGGATTGCTCTCAGTCTAGCAACCCCTGTACAAATATTCTCATTCTGTCACTGCAATAACTCAAGTTTATTGTGGTTACGACTCGAATGCATTTGAGTGCTGTGGAGCAGACAAAGCAAAACTGTCAACAGAAGTTAACATGAACTAAATAACGAGACAACTAAACAACAGGCAGAGAACAAAGAACTTCCCAACGAAACGAAGCACGGCTGCGCAAAAAAATGAATACAACTGTGCAACACAATCAACTGGCAAAGGACAAAAGAAAAAGCAGAAGAATATTCAGTGATGGAATGGTCAAGGAAATTAACAGCTAGCAATGACACATACAGTGTTTAGGAGGGTAAACACATGAGGTAAACTCTCAACTGCAAGTGTAAACTGCAAAACAACCCAAAGTCAAACTGAAACACTCCTCAACTAAGACAGCTATTTCCAGAAGGGCTGAAAGACATGCAGATATGCATGTTAGGTTAATAAAAACACTCTTAATAGCACCCAAGAGTGAATGTGAGTGTGTGGGATTGTTTGTCTATGTGTGGTCCTCTGATGGACTGGTGACCTGTCCAGGGTTTGTCTTGCCCATGTCAGCTGAGATAGGCTTCTGCCTCCCAGTGACACTACACAAGGAAGTTTTTTCTTGCCTGTGTCGCCTAGTGCTTGCTCATGGTGGGAATTGTTGGGTTTCTGTAATTAACTTCAGAGTAGGGTCTGACCTGCTCTGTTTGGGAAGCGCTGTGAGACAACTGTTGTTGTGATGTGGCGCTATATAAATAAAATTTAATTTAATTTAATTGAACTACAAGTTATGAGCAATACGGACAATGCATGGACTACTTTCAGGGGTAGATGCCGCTGAGATGGAAGGGCCATCCACCCGTCCATTTTCTATATGGCTCATATGTTCACTCTTAGGGGCAATCTAGAGTGTTCAATTGACCTAATATGCATGTTTTTGGACAGTGGGAAGAAGCCAAAGTACCCGGAGAGAACCCACCCAGACAGATGGGGAAAAGGATGGAAGGGCCATGACTTGCAAATTGGTGGTTAGAATTCTGCCTCCGCAGGCCACATGTCAAAGCATCCATAGCAATACTCTAAGAAAAAAACTAAACCCTCCTAAATGTGTGTGAATGTATATCTAGATGCAAAGTAATAGGTAAATGTAGTATAGTGCTTTCAGTGATCAGCCAAGCTAGAAAATAATTGTGTAAGCATTACTCGGTAATCATTATGAGACCAAATTCATGTAACTACACTGTGATTTTCGAAAGGGAGGTAAGTGATTTATGAAATGTGCCGGTGAGTCAAGCTGTGGCTCTAATTCAACTTGGATGTTTTATTGGACGAACACCCGTTTCCCAGAGTAGATAGATGGGATGGTGTCTAAGGTTATAACACACTGTCCCAGTGGATTCAGTAGCCAAAGCACGTCTGAATCCACAACACTTTGGTATGGCCGATTAAATATTTAAGACAGTCTGCTGGTTCCAACCTTTTTAAGTACGTGTCAGCTGTTTTTTAAGTTTTTCGATAGGAGGCTTTTTTTCAGATGCAAATCTGTAGAGAGACAGTCCTAAAAAGCGGTCTTGAAGCATTTGGTAGTTGAAAAACAGTCATAATGCACCACTATTTAATTATATTCTTCTGACATGTTCAGCCGTCAGACAAAAAAAAGTAAATGGGAGGAGCATTTTGTGAAAATTTGGTGCTCTATATTCAGAATTTTGTAGTTTTTCAAAAAGATAAAAAGGACAGTACTTCAAAGCATATGCAGAGGGCCTGTGTGACTGATATTGAGCATACTGAATTATTTGACTCCTAACCACATTACATCGCCCGCTTGCACATTATTGTGCAAATTTTTGCTCTTTATAATCATATAATCATTTTGCTCATTTTTTTAGCTTTAAATTTTTGTCTGTTTGCATGTTCTAACCTTGTATATGTAGTACTCTCTGGGTATATTAAAGCTTGCATTCTGTAGCTCAGAATACAAATGATCCACCAAATAACATGAACCTCAGCAGTCCACCTTATTGAAGCCCCTGAAGACACAATATTACTTCAGAATTGTCTCTCGGTCTCTACGTGTCTCTGCGAGGCCGTGTGATGAACTGACAAGCTGTCCAACTGTAGCCCGCCTCTCTCCAACTGGGATAAACTCTAGCTCCATGCAACCCTGAATACGAATGAAGCAGGTTTAGAGAATGGATAGGTGGAATATCATGCTTTGCATCAATGCTTGGATCAAATCATTGACATTTGAAAGAATGAGATAACATCACAGGACTGCTTGAAATACAGCTCATCTTTCATTTGTAACCCCATTGCATCTTGTCAGAGTTTTTGAGAGAAATGAAGGCCCCTCAGAATACAGCAGGTGTGAGTTGGAAGGTTAAGTGCTGTCTTGAAACTGTGCTGGATATAAACAGAGCCACTATGCCACCTGGCTTTGTCAGGTTGGACGGCGGAGAGAGGAAAAAAGGAATCAAATGACGACACAGATGATGACAGGAGGAAAGAAGAAACCTTAATGATATTTAATGAAGCTTAATAAAAATGGTGAGGCCAAACCAGAAATGTCACAAACTAAGAAGAGAGGAGAAGTAAAAAAATATCTCAAATATTATAAAGGAAAATAACCAGAAATAATATGAAACAACTAGTGGATTACAAAAATGGTGACAAGCTGGCAAAGATAAAGATAAACCAGGGATGATAAATAGTGTGGGGAACTGAAATTAACTGTGAAAGAAAGCTAAACACAAGATTACAAACAGCAGCAATCCTTAGAAAAACAGCGATATTTTTTATCTTCCCACAGAAAACTTCAACGTTTCACAATGTTCTTGTTGGTTATCCTCAGCCTCAGGGGAGACTTAAACTGAACTATTTAATCTAGCTGTAGGTAAGTTGCAAGAAAATAAGATGTTGTCAAGAAAGTCATTTACTTGTGTATGCATGCATGCACTTAAACAATCCACAATGTGGCCACAGGGCAGCAGCATTGCTCTGCAGTTGAACGCACATCCTTGACAGCTGAAATCAAGTCAACTTCCTTTAATAAGTATTTTAATACAGTTTGTCCCAAAATCTCTTTCTTTAAATATTTAACTCAGACCAAAAAAAAAAGAAAAGGAAAATCATGGCATGTTTGTGTAAGTCTCACCTTAACATTTGGAAGTCCATGTCCAGCTTTCTAAACCCTCTTCATCAAAGACAGAGTTACGTGATAACACTTAATCATTTATCATTGCAGCGTTATGTTATGAACCTGTGGTTTCTGCTAAAAACTGTTCCTGAAAGTTTCCTGTTTTTGTTCTTTTTATTCCAAAAGAACCATATTGTTAGCCTAATTTAAGCGTGTCTGTTGATTGGTTTTAGCATTGATTTAAAATGCTGCACCTCCAGTTAAGACTGTTTTCCATGTGACTTTTGTTGCCTAAACCAAGTTTCAAATGTAAAATATAATACATCTGGATAAAAGAGATTTCTAGCTACCATTACTTTAAAAAAGTAGCGTTATTTAATGTGCTTTGCTTTTTAAACCGTCAAAAGAAAGCGCTCATTTGATCAAATTCAGAGGAGTTTGACATGATATAAATTATCATTTTTATTCTTGGTCGTATTCTCATTCTCTTGGCTGTTGTTGTTATCATTAAATTAATGAGTAATCGGAAGTGAATCTCTCTCGTGGGAAGTTACAGTCACTTCTGCACTCACTTTTCCAGGAGCCCTGAATGCAGCACCCGGCCGCACGCGCTATTACCGGGGGACGTAGTAAATCAGAGTAACGTCTATTTGGCCGTACACAGTGAAGCAATGAAATAACGGACGGTTGACTTCTAAGGTAATTCCCGTTAAAGGAATATATTCAACTCTTCAGCAGTTATTTATCCCTCTCTGTCAAAAGAGATAAGCGGCCGTTTCTTTGCAATCAGTTACTTTATTTAAACTTAGGATAGCTGTTAGCTTAATTGCTAACGTTCATTTTTTTTTTGTTGTTGTGTGGCGTTCAGACTGGTTGTTTAGTTCATTGACACGACTACAGCTTTATGTCCAAGCATTTTCTAGAAGTCTCAGCTGCTTAAATCTTCAAGTTGAAAGGGATAACGCAACCTTAAAGACATAAAATCAAATTAGTTGTGACTGGAGCTTGAGACACAGCTCTCGGGATGTGAGGAACGTTTCCAGAATTCCACTACACCGCAGGGGGGTCTCTAGGGCGGCCGCCTTGGATGATAACAGGTTGTATCATCCTCATACCGATGGCCGGTAGGGGCGCTGTGGTGGTCCGGGGACGGTACCCTCTAGCTCAGGCAGTTCAGGGCCCACCGGGGGGGTCTCCTGGTTCTCCTGGTTCTCTCCTGACTGATGGGTCTTCCTCACCTTTTGCTGTCTGGCTCCTGATGTTTCACTGACTTTATCTGTTGTCGTCTTGCTGACTGGTCTTCTTATCTTCTTGCTGGTCTTCCTGTATCCCTGTTGACTGACTGACTGGTTGTCCTGTCTCCTCATGACTGTTTAATGTCTCCTTGCCGTCTGATCTTCCTGACTTTTGACTGAATGGTGCTCTTGTCTCCTTGCAGACTGGTTGTCGTGTCTCCTTACTGACTGCTCCTCTTGTGTCTCCTTACTGACTGCTCCTCTTGTGTCTCCTAACTGACTGCTCATCTTGTCTCCTCACTGACTGATCCTACTGACCCCTCGCTGACTGGTCCTCCTGTCTCCTTACAGACTGTTTTGCTCCCATTTCGGGTGTTTATTTTGCGTTTTGTCGTCTCAAGTTAGTAGTTTTCCACTCGGGTCACATTTGGGGGTCACTTTACAAATAAAACAATAAAAAACCTTAGTTACGGAATGGTGGCCTCCAGGCAGCTGCTTACTGTATTTCAAATGATTCATTTGAATGTCAAATTTACCTTTTTTACAGTTTCAGTTCTCGACAATGAAACGCATAACACAGATGGCAGGGAAATTGATGCCACCAGCGGTCAACAAACAGACAGTAAATAGTCACAAGGACCCAAAACAGACAACTTCCCAAGAAGTAAGAATGGTGGGAGTCAGCTTTGGCATTTACAGGGGAAAAAAATGCAGCTCCAAGCTGATAACGAGTTCTTCTCAATGCTTTAAAAACTCCTTAAATACCACCTGAGTGCTAAGAAAATGCTTTTTTAAATGGCTGGAAAATGGTATTCATATTATGGACAAGTTTCCTACAAATATATGTTATCTCAAGTTAATGAATTTGATATTTCTATAGATGGGTGTAGAATTTTGAATTCTGATAAAGTTTAAAGTGCAGTTTGTCTTCTCTTTATCGCCACAGATGGACTCCACGCATTCTAATCCAGACAAGTCTCCACCAAAGAAGAAAAAAACTCCAACCGAAGCATCGACTTTCCATCCAGCCGATTCGTTTGAGGCAACAGTTGCAGGTGTGTTACTCCTACAGGACATTTAAGCCAGAAAAGATCATCATACAGATCAGAGCAAAGGAAACACGCAAACCAGCTGCTTCCCGATAGCTGTCATGAAGTCAGATCTAGCCCAGATGTGCTGGGATGTCTCAGTATGGCTTTTGGAAAAGAGTGCTAAAAACACAGTTAGTCTCCGCTAGTTATTTTCTTCTTTACGGTAGTAAAGCCAGGTTTCAGATTTATAGATTAATGACTTTTTTAAAATTCCAAGTTGGAAAAAGTGATGAACTAAAATGACTATGCACTTGTTTAAATGGAAGTGGCTCTCACCACTAAATTAAATGCTTTTATTCTCATAACAGGTGCAAGTAGAGAAGTCAGCGTGCTGGTTACGAAATTTGCAGAGGTGCTAAGGTATTTAAAGGACTCCTTTTCCATTCTTCACCACACATGTTGCTGCTCAAACTCTGAGGGAGGCATTTTAATTCTACCGATTTCAGAGAGTGATGGCTTTTGGATCAAAAGGAATGCATTGTTATGTTAACTGAACCTGATGTGAAATAAGCAATAAGAGCTTTAAAACCTTCTGACTTCTGCTGGAAGCCTGAACAGCCCATCCTGCCTTCCAGAATGCACTGCTTCCTGCTTGTTAGGATTCATATTCAGACAGTTGCTCTGGTTTCTTGCAGCGAGAGAGCATCAGCAGACACCTCCCAGATGAAGGAGCTGGAGGTTATTTTAACAGAGGCCCAAAACCTGGAGTCCTACCTGAAGGAAAAGAAAAGCCACCTGAGGCAGACGTTGGCTCTGATTTCCGAGAAGCTGCAGGGATAGCTCTGTGGCAGGAAACTTTGGTAACTTTGACCGATAAAACAGGCCCGTTTGTTTCATAGAAGTTTGTCGCTTGTTGGAACTGAACACAACCAGTCTGCGTTTTCTTTTCATTTCTGGAATGTGATCTGAGTACTAAGACATTCATTTAGACGGACTCTGGAATGCATAAGTAGGATATAGATATTTATTTGAATGTTGTTTTATTTATCAATGGGTGAGTACAGTTTAGATTAGTAGTATTAAAACTATTTTGTACTCAAATCTTGTTCTGTAAAACCAGTGTTTCCATTCATTTGGTTACAAGCACATTCTTGAAAAATAAATATATATATATTTATCTAGTCTGATGAAAAAAAAGAAAATGTTATGAGAAAACTCCTCAAGATTACAGGGTTTGCTGCCAACCATATGAAGCTCTTCAGCTGGCCAGCAGGAGGTGTGACATCACACATTTTGAATTTTCTTCTCAAATGATCAGTGGCTGTGAGTTTTTAGAACATGAGGTCAGGATAGTTTGCACTAACAGATCTTTGTTGTGTTATAACCCCTTTTTGTTAAGGAAAATGTTTGGACGACCAAAAAAAGACATTCAATAAGTAGTTTGATCAGTTTTTTTTTTTTTTTCGGACAGTACAAACTGTGTTTCACACTTGCATTTGAAAAAATGCACATTCATGAGCTTTTTCCAAAATTAGCCATTATAACAAAATGCCATCCATTCATCCATCCATTATCCTCCGCTTATCAAAGAAGCAAAAAGAAAAAGTTATTGAACTGACTGGACTTTATTTTCAGCACACTGTCTCAAATCCAAGTTTCACTTCCTAAACCAAAGAAAAAGAAAAAAAAAATGCACAATCGGCTTTCCAGAATCAGCACAGCTCAAAATAGACTTGGCTGGATTCCTTTTTTTTTGTTTGTTTGTTTGCTCTTACTTTTTTTCTGGGCAAGCAATGCATATGTGACGTAAATTTGCATTTTCACTGACAGTGTAGGCTGAGGGCCTCTAATGGTGCGAGGTCAGAGGTCGCCTCAGCGTTTTTGTGCCTGGCCGCTATGCGGCGGCTTTGAACGCTCCATGGAAGCCGTACGGGATGTTGACCGGCACGACGGCTCTGCCCAGCTCCTCAAAGGTCTTGGCGTCCAGAACAAGGAGGAAGGTGCTCTTATCCTGGTACAAACAAATCAAAAGTTAGTCAAATGTTTTGCTAGCTAGTGGCAGATTTAGCCCCGCCTTTTGCATAGTGTCCTCCCAAAGTAGAGCTTTGATTAGAGATTCAGGGACTTTGGCCATCAAATTGAAATCAGTACGTGCACTACCCTAAACCTAGAATCCTAAATAGATTCTACTGAGGGTACAAAAACACCGGACAGATCTGACAGACCTGGTTTGGAGTGACGACGACAGACAAGATGACGCCATCATCTTCCTCAGCAGCTTCGGGTGAAGGAACAAAGATTGGTTCTGAGGGGTACAGGCCAGGATATTCCCACACCTTTGGAAAAATGACAACATTCTTATCATGTTACAGTAGCGGTCCTTTGAATTGTGATGAAAACTGAGCATAAATGCTTTTTTGGCAGAGCTGGTTGATGAATTGTACGTCCATATATGGAAGGCTTTACGCTGTATATCCTATAAATATGGCCACACACCTTCATTTGTTTACTGTGGATGTCCATCTTTATTAAGGTGTCGCCTACAAGGTGCCTGAAGCCGCAGCCATAGAAGTAGCGGTAAGGACGCGTGTTGTACTTTCCATAGTTGATCTGGGGGAACTCCAGACCCCCGTATTGATGGAGATCTTCTCCATGAAGGTCCTCATGTGTACAGAAAATCTGCATAAAGGAAAAATGTAGACTATGAAAAATGGAAATTTTGGACTGTTTATGGAGTAATTCCAGCCTTGGTTTATTAAGCATATATAAATTGATCAACCTCCAAAATGTTACAAAGTTACTTATATTTAAGTTGTGAATATTTAACAGTAGAATAAATAGGTTAAAAAAATGTTATGTTAAGGATAGAATAATAAGGTGGGAATTAACCTGACCTATAGTCACATGAATTCATAAGGTCATTTGCGCGCTAACCTGTATTTTAGATTAGATATTGCTGTATTTGTTCCAAAAGGGTGAAATTTGATATCCTTTCAACCTTTTCATGCAGAGTGGTGGACAGCTATTTAAAAGCCATTTTCTTGTGTGTATTTAAATGAGCAAAGGCCACTGAAGTGGACATTGGTGCAATATGCAATAAAAAAAACAATATTCCACAGTGACACAGAGTTAAAGAGGAGCTGAGATTAACTATTTCGGTAGAAAAATCCTTTTAAAAAATGTTTTTGACAAAAGAACAACTTGTATCGTGCCTGAAATGAGAAGAATTTATGCATGAAAGGGTTAAGTAAGAGATTAAATTCAACAGGGTTTGAGAAAATCTGGTACTATCTGCCTACCTTCTGCTTGCCCGTTCGAATGGAAGTGGCCGTGCAGCTGGGCAGGTCCACCAGGTTGCAGTTGTAGGGCGTGTGAGGATCGATGTGAAGAGGCAGCACAAAACGACGAGGGAACACTCTGCACAGGGTGTTGTACACCTAACGGGGGAGGGGAACACGATTCCCATATCAGAAATGCAGGTTTGCCAAAGGCAATCTGCTGAATTCCGGCAGTTGGAGAAAAGAGCTGTCGCTTGCTGATAATCATTTGTCAGCTGTCTTGTCAAGAAGACGGCCTAGCTTGCAGGTGCTGGCATAGTCGGGTGTGTCTTTACAAATTCGCCCACCTCATCCAGAGCCTGTCCGGACTTGCGCAGGTTCTGGATGTTATAGTTCGCTATCGCCTTGCCGTCATCTGAGGCGCACATGTCGATGATCAAGTAGCCCTTGTCCTCGTAGGTGTTTATCTGATGAAAGGTGGACAGTGGCTTGGCCAGATACCTGATGGGGCTTGGCTGAAAAGCAGGAGGGAAGAGGATCGGTGTGTGTTCTCCCGGGGAAGGAGACAGACCCTTCGGGTAGGGTGCGGTAGCTTGAGCTGTACCTTGCCCGTCTGTTTGTCGACCAAGTGGAAGACGGTGTTGAGTTTGGGGTCCCAGGAGAAGCCCTCGCTGATGCTCTTCCCTCTGAGCTTGCCTGTGGCAATCTTCATCAGATCCATCTTGATGGGCTGCTCAATGAACACCACATACCTCTCGGACATGGCTGCAAGGAATTGATATCAGAACAATTACCACGATTGATTGCCTGAATTATTAGAATTGGTTTCTATGTTGAGTTGTATCATTGATTTAATTGGATTGTGTGAAAACTCAGGAATGTGGAGCTGCTCAGATGCCTAAAGCTGTTACTAAAACTACTCTCCGTCACATGGAACATCTTGGCTTTCCAGTTGAACCAAAAGATATCCTGGATTTTACTTATGAACAAAACAGTTCAACAATCATTTTACCTGAATGCGACAAACAGCTTTTGCATATTACTATGTTCACATATTTTTTTGATATCCATAATCAGAGAAGGAATTATGTGGCACAAAATGAAGTCTTTGAAACTATTGACGTAATGATAATAATAAAGATATTAATTGGAGTCAAAAAGTCACATCTGACTTTCGCTTGATGAGCTGAGTGACGCCAACGAAATGGAGTTACAGTCAGGCTCGGTCAAGAATGCTTACTCACCAAAGCTGTGGTAGTAGGAGGGTCTAGTTTTGTCCGAGGCAGGAATCGAGCAGAGCACTGTAGTTCCCTCTAGAGTTTCTACTTCTGCTTTCTTGGTCGGGGGGACTCTGATGATGTTGTAGTACGCTCCTGTTAGCGCGACACAGGATCAGATCACTTGACTTGTCGCGTGCCGCGCTATTTCACAACCGGGCCATTAAAACTCCCAAACTAGACTCACAAAATACCTTTGGAGGTGTAAGAGTTGCCCATGTTGTATGTTGTTCCATCCTGCTCGGTGTGAGGGTGTGCGGTCGCTCCGTTCACAGCGATGAATTTGCTCCAGTCCACCTAAAGGCATCGGCACAAACCAGAGCCGGGGGCCATTAGAATTTTCTCTACTTTACTTGGGTGGTTTTTGTCCAGTAATCAGCAAGTGTCCTGTTAATCTGGTATTAAATCCAGGTTTCATTTTTCTTTGTGACTTCCCACTCTTACCTTTTTGGTTGTGTGCAGGGTCTCGGGGTCCACTTTGTGCATGATATTGGTCTCCGTGCTGACGTAGTAATCCCCTTTGTAGGTCACAAAGCTCACGTTGGCGTTGTCCGTGGGCTCTGGGAGAAAAGAGCAAGCCGCCAGTTAGTCTAAACAGTCGCATTTGCTTGGCTGCTCCGGGAGCCTGGTTCCTTTTTCAGGCCTCGGGGTGAGAATACTCACTCGGCAGCTCGAATCTCGACAGGAAACGCTGGAAGAAATTTTTACAAGGGTCCGGCATGGTGATGGTCCCGAACTCCGACACCACAATGCGCTCGTGCTCCCGGTTCGATTGGTAACTGTCGCTTGAGAGAAATCGGCTTTTGTACGTCACCTGCCCGCTTGATATTTTGAACTGGTGCAGCAGAGCCATCCCGTCAAACCAGTGGTTGAACCTACAGTAGAGGGAAGAGCGGGACCAGTTTGAGGACACAAGCGGCACGTCAGACAGATCGACATCGAGAGACGGACTCACCTCTGGTTACCAATCTCGAACTTCCCTGGCCCGTTTCTCAAGAAGCTTCCGTTGATCCACGCCGGGATGCTTCCTGTTATGTCAGTGCTTATGGGCTCAGGTGTGTCCTCCACTGAGGCCACCAGTTTCTCAATGCAAGGCAGTCCGCGCACATCTGTGAAGAGCTCCATCTTCTTCTTGGACTTGGATTTTTTCACTGATATGAAAAGAAGGCAAACGTTATCAGCGCAAACCATCCGCTAAAGTTTATCGTCGGGCAGTGAAAGTAACGTTTCGAAACATTTACCTGGCGTGCTGCTCCTTTGGTTTTTGAGGGTAGCCATCATTTGCGGCGAAGTCTCCCAATGCTGTGGTCTCTCCCCGGAGATGATCCGACTGCCTCTCCGACCGGGGCGGGCAGTTTTATACCGTTTGTCTGAACGAGATGCCCCCAGAAATAATCGACGTTATGGCCACCGTTTATTTCATGCTTATGTAAGCCTGCATTAAACAGAAGCACACAGTGATCCAAAATAGCATAAGGGCCGACTTATTCGTGGAGACAAACGTTTCCTCCGGCGAAGTGGCAAATCACTGTATCAACGTGTCTTCAATTCCTTCTTTATCAGACTTGTTTGTCAGACTAAACAGGCATTCATATCCTGAAACAGCAGATAAGTAGCTGGGAGTTTTTTTTTCATAAATTTTATTTTAAAAATGTGAACAATCAGCCTCTTTTAGCTAATTTTTTCAATCTATTTCTGGAATGATTAAGGTATTTTAGAGTGTCTTTGCCGCAATCGAGGCAGTTTTATCTCGCAGGAGTAAAAAATGTTATACCTGCTCATCACTTTTGGCTGTCCTAGGCCGGATGTACATTTATCAGTTCGACCACTGAGAGGGAAGTTGGTCAAAGTTTTACAATCCCAAGGCTTGAACTTCCCTAACGGCCACTACTATCCCGATAACTATGCTTTGAGACGAGCTCAAACGGTACATCATTCCACGCGCTTTACACGTGCCCTGACAAGCTTTATCCGCTGTCATTTGGCGCGTCCAACTTCATATCAGAGACTGAAGGTTCTTGAGCATTTTCTTGGATCCCACGCTAAGAGTTATAGCGAGCATGAGCGTTTGAAATGTAACTGTTTGCATGTAAATAGGAGAAGGTTCAACGGTGTAACAGAGGGAATATTAGTTTGCAGAATATAACTCTTGTTAGTGGTGGAAAAGGGCAGAAGGCTTCACAAGTGTGTGTTCAAATATGCATTTAGTTTTAGAGTTGATAGTTAAGTTATTAATCTATTTTAAAAAGCATATTAGATATCAGATGCCTGTTTTATTATCTAATTTCATCTTAATAAAAAATGCATCAATAAATCAAATGTGAAAAGGAGTAGTCGTTTTTTTTTATTGTTCATAAGCCAAAATGATCCCGAACACTCCATTCTGGATTGGTCCACTGCATAGCTTTTCCACTTGATAAACAAACAAAATAAAGATCTAAGTTCAAGCAAACCAAGCCAACGGGTACAAAAATCCTATATAATTTGCATTATGACCATGTATTTTCATACTTACACAATTCTAATGCAACTACCAGCGGTGGAGCAAATAAGCTTTTTTTGTCTTTATATATTTTTATAATTTATGTCATTTATATTTTCATTAAATGAAAAGTAGAATGAGTAATACAGGTACAGTTTTGGTTAGTTCTAGGTTTTCTTTTGGTTTGTTCCCAGTAGAGTTTGTTCGGTATCCAGCTTGTTTTTGTTACAAACTGTGGTGGGACCCAATAACAGCCAGGCACGGAACAGTCAGTGAACAGAGTTTTATTAGGCAGGAGCGTGGGGACAGCCTGGAGGGGCGTGGTCGGCGTAGGTCCGGCTCGCACCAGGAAGACTCGCAGCTCAGCAGGGGAATAATCCAGAACGGGGTCCAGGGACGTACCAGGGTCAGAACCAGAGAAGCAGTCCGTGGGGGGCAGGCAGAACTCAGAGTCACGGGCGAGGTCGATAACGGGCAGGCAGTCAGGATCAGGCAGGAGAAGCAGACGTGGGTCAGGCGGGTTCCGGAAACAGGCAGGCGGAAACAGGTCGAGTAAACAGGCGATCAGGATACAGGAATGCTTGAAGTTCTTACCGAAATGGTTTGAGACGTTCTGGCACTGGAGGCTGGCGAGAGCGGAGCTTAAGAGGAGGTGGTAGCAGGTGGATCCAATATGGTTAATTGCAGAGGAGAGATGGTGAGACAGAAAAGGACGGTAGGTGGAGCCAGCTCCGGTACCAGAACGTCACAGTTTTTGGAAATAAATGGCCTTTTCCTCAGTTCCTGGCTCCCTGTGGTCCTTCCCTGGGCCCTGCACCTCACCCCCCTCCATTTGTGACAAAGCCTTACGTGTAATTGACAACAATGGTCAGAGTATGTCTGCCTTTTTGGAAATCGATACAATTAATTCTTCTAACTGTCACGTCTGACAAAAACTGTCTTCAGACAATAGTCTAGCTAAAAATCCAACTGTTCATCGGTTATTTCACCCTGTAGGTTCTGTCTCACAGATTATTCACCACTAAAAAACATCCCATTCCCTGCAACAGTCATATGTCCAAGTATAAAGAGGACAAAATATCTAAGATAATTGGATCGGTTCTTAAATTCTGGTAAAAACCACATTACAATTTCACCAGCAGTATTTTGGATCAGTTCATTAGTGCTTGCACCTCAAGAATGGAGAAAAGTAGATGTGAAACAGAGGTTTCAGCTCCTCTCACTGCCTTTTTTAAGGTTAATTTAAAAGGTTATGCTACATGATATGTTAATACTGAACTGGGGTTGTTTTCATTTTATGCAACACGATGTGTTAATAGCTCTCCACTGATTTAGCTGTGATCCCTTTATTTTTGTGGTTATAGAGAAATAATAATGCCTCAAATTGATGTAATGCATGTTTTTCATGCTACTCTCATCAATGTATTTGTATGTGCTATATATTGCTTTGACAAACGTTTTATTACCTAGTCTGAATGTTAACTCACTGCTGTAACAAACAAACCATACCTCCTGATAACCCAATTCAGCATGCCGAAGACTGTTTATTTAACCCACCGCCGACCGGGGGAAGTACAGATAATGAAGACATGACACTACAGAAGTCTTATAGCGATGCAACACCTTCACAAACAATAGATCAATTTGAACAGGCACATTCTAAATGACTGCCTGCAGCTCAGCCTCTAAGCTAGAACGTAAAATACAGAAAACAGAATGAGGTGAAACAGCCTTTTTAGAGCAGTGCTAATTATTTTGTCAGAGTGTCAGTGGTTAATTCCCCCTAGAATTAAATCATGTGTTTAAAAGTTTAAAACCAATACAGTCATTATATCCATATGAATGAGTCTACTTGTAGAACATTGTCCTAGATAACCAAAGCCGAACGAGTACTATATTTGGGATGTGATGTCCTCGGGAGGATGGCTGAGCCCTCCCCTCGATTTTATGCTTCTTTACACTTTATCAATAACAAACAAGCTCATGTTGAAGAAATGATGCTCTTTTTTTTTAACCTACTTGAGGAAAAACAAACAAAACATGAGCGTGATAGGACGATAACAGTGTCGAGAACATGATTTGTGTGGGTGTGGGACTAAGAAACGTAAACTCAGCGGTATGGAATCTGAGTGGGCAAACCGGTCCAAGTCAGGTTTCAGGGGAAAAACCGCTGTCTCAGACGGAAAATTGTGTTGCAGTGGTAGGAACACTTCGAGGATCTCTTTGATCTGGTCTCCATTTGTAACACAGGAAGAGAACTCGTCCCTCTCTTTAGGAGAAGTCATAAGGGTAGTTCAAAGACTTGTATGCCTCCTTAGCAAGATTTGTCTCTGATCTGTTAGAGACGAAGCTCCAACTGGTTGTTGAAGTTGTTTTTGGTTTTCACCCAGGTCATGGAACAGTCCACCAGATATCACCTGCAAAATTACTGCGAAGGTCAAAGTTTGAACATCCAATTTATATGCATTTGGGAGACTTGTAGGGTTTAAAATGGTGTTCCCGGTAGGATTCTTTAGGGGAGTAGGGGGTACTGGGGTTGCTCGTCCTCATTCATGAAACTAGGCTGAACAATATGTGCTAGGATTGATTTGTTAGGTTAGGCCATGCACTTCTGTGCACATTTAAGTGGTTCAAACAAGAGTGTAAAGGGGCATGGAGGAAAGTTAGCTCTTCCATGGTTATTTTAACACTATGGTTATAAAAAGTGGAGGACCGATTTTTGGGGATGT
This sequence comes from Menidia beryllina, assembly GCA_013363375.1. NCBI lineage: Eukaryota > Metazoa > Chordata > Actinopteri > Atheriniformes > Atherinopsidae > Menidia > Menidia beryllina. The sequence continues at coordinate 1,594,717 of JABUIW010000035.1, read as the reverse complement.
GTCCCTGCCTGAACCAGGTGAGTTTAAGTTTTAGGGATTCCAAGTTGGAGCAAAAGATGGACACATGTGCAGGGTCTTTATCTGCAGAACTGGATGATAACCAAAAGATAAGATAACGAATACAAGCAGTGATCTCTTTTGAAAGAAGTGGCTCTGTTGTAAATACCAGAGACTGCAGAGACTGCTACTGAGATAAGATGCCTTAAGAGGGAAAGTGTATCGAAGAATGTCACAAACAGGTATGTGGCAACAATGCCAGTCTGCTCATTCCTACCCCCCCCCCCCCCCCCAACCCCGCGTTTCAAGTTGCTTCATGTCCCAATGGGGGCTGGAACCAGCTCCCACACCCTGAACACATCTCCGGTCCATTGTCGAGTCACACAGAGACAAACAACCACACCGACTTACAATTAAAACGTACGTTATAAATAGACATGTGCAATAGTTAGAGGAGAGTCAATAAAAGAAGGCCAAGTTATAATTGGTTTTGCTTACCCACAAAACAATTTTTAAAAACAGATTGATTTTAATGGTCTGAAGTTACTTATATCAAGGCTTCACACTGAGTTCTTTCACAGCCCAAACAGTAAACAAGCCTTTTTATGGATTTTATCTCATGACCGAAATCAGAAACAGCTCTTAAGGAAGTATAGCTATTTTTAATAAGGAACTCTTCTGTCTGAAATAGTTGAATTGAGACATAGTTCATGTTATTGAGAACTCACTAATATTTATGTTGATACCATAGATTTGGTTCCTCTTTTCCTGAATATGCTTTTCCATTCAGGGATAAAAACTTGGGTTCCCTTTGGTCTTAACACAACCTAAATGTTAAAAGTTTTATACAGGACTGGTGTTATGCAGAGAAGTGCATTCCACGGAACTGCATTTTTATAATGCTTACATAGATATAGTGTGAATTACATGCAAATAAAGCCCACATTATAAACCTCCATAATTTGGAATGGGGGTGCATATTTAGGCAAATGGTCAGATTATCATAAATCTACATGTAGCCGGGTAAATGTCACAATACACACCAGAAAAAGTCTTTTCACAACACATCTATGAAACGTTTGTGTTGCTAATAGCATAAATGTAAGATTATTAACACCACACAAGTTGTCTCTACCTCCAATCCGTCTAATCAGATTGTCTTAACTCAGAAGAGAAGAACCGGCCATTTTAGTGTAAATTAGGCCTCCAATGCATGAATGCATCTTTGTCACAGAGGAGTCCTGCGGTTTTTCTGGTTGAGTGCACATTTCAAGAGCTCATTTCGACCCTCTGGTGGATGCCAGCTGTGAGATAATAAAACAATGAAAATATAAGTGGCCTTCTAACTCGGAGCTCATTAACGGCACGCAGAGACATTAGAAAGACGGTGAAACGGAAATAGAAACGTCAGGACGCCAACAACAAAAAATAATTTCGAAGTATTTTAGAATTAAAGTGGAAGTGTTTTTTTGCCTGAAGTTTATCTGAGATAGGGGAACATTGTAAAATAAAATAAAATAAATTTTAAAAAAATGTTAGCAGAGTAGAACTGTGGTTGGTGGTTTGATTCATACTTCCGTCCGATATTTGGCGCGAGCGGCTGCGTCAGACATCATCAGCGCGTGCGGCGTAAATGAGGTCCCAGATTGAGCCTGCCCACCGCGGGAGTCGAGAGGTGAGCCACGGCCAACGTTTACCTTTTACACGCCGAACGACACTCTGCGAAGGGTACTTGAAACTTTATTAGTGAGGGTGAGACGCAGGGGGAAGTCTCTGGAAGCGTCCCAGGGTGCTTCGCTGGATGTTCCGGCTGAGTTTTGACAGCCAGCTGCGGCCGTCGCCCCTCTGCTCGGAGCTCACTCGAACACGGTTGTTTTTTTTTTGCCTCCGCGTGTCATTCCCTACAGGAAACAAACATCCATTCAAAAACGTTCTATTGTTCTTCTACATTATAGGGACAGGGGATTATAGGGATAGGGGACGTTTGTAATCACAGCCTGGACTTAACTTTTCCAAAAAAAAAGAAAAAAAACAGATTGAACTGTTTAGCAGCAGCTAAAAATCGGAGTTTACAGTAAGACTCGGGTAAGAACGAACAGTCGCTTTGCTAGCAGCCGATGTTTCTCCACAAATCTTACAGTTCTGCTTTATTCAACAGTTTAGTTTGTGGGTTAAAAAAAACAAACTTCAGTAAAGCCGAGGCAAAAAATAACCATCGCTTTCGTGATTTGTGTCAAATGATCATTTTACGGCTTCTTAGCTTTCTTCTTTCTTGAGATTAGCAACGTCATCAGCCGGTAAATCAAGTTTTTGGGAGATCATAACATTCCTTATCCGTACACGCTGTTATCTGCCTCAAATGTAAGTGGTTTGTCAGTGGTGTGTGTTTGCTGTCAGAGGTGAGGACCATGGATCACATCGACTGCTTGTAGATAAACTAAACCAAGACTTTCACGCTTTTTCTGATAAATAATCTAGATTAGGTATCTCCTTAACTTTTAGAATGGTAGAGCATTGATTAGGATCTGTACTAAGACTCTGTTTCAGGCTTTTTTTTAAAAAGCAAACCACCTTTTTTCTTCTCTCCTAGTCTTCCTGATGGCTGCCCTAAACTGCCACCGAATCCAATATATGGATATATGCCGTAATTCCTTCTACTTTCAAGGTAAGTGCAATTTCCCAAGCTTCAAGTGTGTGAATAAGAAATCTTTTTATTGGGGAACTGCGCCAAAGCTTTTGATATGTTCCCTTTTTTTACATTGTTTGCATATCTACATCCTTTTTCGCGGCTCCTGCTGTTTGTGTGTGAAGAGGATGACAACGAGACCGGTAACATTTCAAGCGTTTTTTCGACATATAGTGCACTGTCCCCTGTTTGTTGCATATTTTTTTTTATAATCCTCACTGATAAATTGGGTGCAGAGGTGGAGTTGGAGGGCATCTTGCACCCCTGGTGATTTTTTTTTTTTCATTCCTTATTTCTCACGAGCACAGATCTACATAGGGACAGTTTTTGTATTAGTCCCGGGGCACCTCAGACATTTTGGATCCAAAACATGCAGCAGAAGTTCCTGATTATGACGCCAGAAAACGACTTGGAAGTCTGCGACCTGGATGCCGTGGAACGAAAACAGCCAGGTGAGTGCCCTTTTTGTTTAGCTCCTGGGATCGAGCTCCATTCGATTTAATTTTTATGAATCAGGGCTTGTGCCGCACCCACGTATGAATTCCTCTCCTTAAGCTTTGTAAATGAACGCCATCAAGTGTCATTTGGTCCTTGAACAAAAGAAGAAAAAAAAGAAAAGAAGGAACATTGCTTTGAATTCTATTACACTGACAAAAACAGTTGTCACCCATCTGTTTCACTTTATTCCAACTTTTAACAGCTGAAATATGGAACATTTATCTGTGGGGGGATCACAGTGACTTTTGGGGTTCTTTGTCATAGATAACCAGGGAGGATTGCCTATTTTACTCCCATTTCTGTGATGGCATTCTTACGAGCAGCCTTTGTCAAACTGTCAAACGGCTTTTTTCCAACTTAATTTTTTGTACAAAATCCAAATACATCAGCAAAATCCATACAACTTTTAAAAACTTGACCAAAGCTGAGGCCTGATGGGAGATTCAAGCATCAGAAGGCACTTCTGTCACACGCTCCAAACATCAAATATTCTCATAAAAAGTGTTGTTTTTTTTTTTATCCAGCAGTCCTTGTGCCACAATCTAATGTGCCTTTCCCCCTTTTGCTTCTCACGTTCTCTTTTTAAGAGTGCAAATTCCAGATACAGACTTATCAAGATCTCTCCTGCGAGTCCAAAATGGGGAGGCCGGTCATGCTGTACGCCATAAAGGATGACCAGAAGATGGTGGTATCCTGCCCCAATGAGAATGATGTTTGTCCTGAGCCAATGGTGAGTAAAGTCCAGGTTGTCTTTATGGTGGAGGAAGGACCAGGCGGGTCCACTTCATTGTCATACCGATGTCACAAGTATTAAGTAGTAAAAGGTAGATTTCTAATCGCGCATTTGACCCATTACTTTTGAATGTAGTTACTGCGTACAGTGGTTCTGAGATGCACAAGCTCATCCAGATACTAATGGCTTTAACCGCATTAAGAAAGTCTGACCGCTGTCTCTACTGGTTTGTTTACAGGATCTTCCAGATCAGATCGATGATACCGGACACAAGGCCTTGTTCTGTTCTAAAAGTGTCGCATCTGGCAAGTTTATGTTCGAGTCCACCTTTTACAAGAACAGGTTCCTGGCATTTGAGCCCGAGGGCAGTCTGCCGGGCGTGTGGAAGCTGACCCTGTGTCCTCAGAACGACACCGTGGATGAATCCGCTGTTATTTTGCTGACTCAACCTTGAAAAAAAAGAGTGGATTTAAAAAAAAAAAAAAAATGTTTTCTTATTTTAAATTCCCTCCTCCAACATTTACTCATGTCATTTATCCTTTTCCCTGGCCAGTTATTCATTTAGTAAAGGCTGGTCATTCAGACTTGCCAGAGAGAATATTCCTGCAATTTTTTAAAAACATTTTTAACTATGCATTTGTCCTCTTGTTACTGTAAATATTCTGCTCAATGTCCTGTCTGCGTTATTGAAACATCTTGGCTTTCGATCCCACTGGTTTCCTATTGCTCATTACCTACTGATCTCAATAACAAAGCGCCAAACACCTCAGATCAGAGCAAAGGTAATAATTACGGCGAGAACCGGCTGCATAAAAGACGACGACCAGTTCTTCCATCCACAGAAACTATCGCGTTGGGTGTATTCCGCTTGCTGTACCACCTCTGACTTTTAGGAGACGGTGAGAGAACCATGAAGTGGACCTCGCGACTGACTTGTTAACAGGGTTTATTGAGAAGAGCTTCTGAAGCCTGTGGCGCAGCGCTGCCACTCAGGGGCTTACAAGCAAAAAGCCGAACAGTAAGAACACGCTGACCAAAGAAAAAAAAAGTCCATGTCAAACGGCGGCGGTCTGTAAGACTGGATCAGAACCGTAGCGGTGCTCTGGAAGCATGCCACACATGCTGGGTTTTAGTCGGAAAGACGGAAAGCTACTTCACCACAGTTTTAAATCATGGGAATACTAAGAGTGAACCACAGCTGAGAGCCTTTCGTCACAATTCGACACAGTACATACATCGGTTTAATATCGTCAAAATGATATATTTATAAGAATTTACATACAACGACTTTGAATTTTTACAATCAGCCTGGACAAGATTCCGCCCACTGTGGGTGTGTGTGTGTGGGTTTTTTTCCTGAGCCTCCCAGTCCAAAAGTCCCCTTATTTGCTCCAGAGCAGGGCGACAGCTTTGCAGATGCCCACGTCGTTGTAGTTGAAGTAGCACAGGCCGGCGAAGGTGACCGTGGACAGGAGGAACAGGCTGGCGTTGGCGATCTTGATCTTCGTGTCCCCGTGGACGTAGTCTGTTAACACCTGACCGAGACCCCTGTGGAAGGAAACACAGTCCACAGTCAGGAGAGAACCGGAACTAGGCTCCCGATACATTAAAAAAAAATGTCTGATCCCAGACGAGCATCAGCATCTCCTAACCCACAGGTCTGTGTCCTAACCATTAAGGTGTTATAAGAGTAAATCCCTGTTCAACATGAGTCTGACAACTAAGTAAGTAGATAAATAACTTTAAAGTTTAGTCCATGCTCTGATAGGCCGGGATCGGATCGGAAGTGCAAAAAGCTGGATTGGGACATCCCTACCCATAACCCTCACCCTAACCATGATTCTGAACCTAAACCTGACCCTAACTATAACCCGGACCCTAACCATAACCCTGAACCTGACCCTAACCATAACCCCGACCCTAACCATAACCCTAACTATAACCCTGACCGTAACCATAACCCTGAACCTGACCGTGACCATAACCCTGAACCTGACCCTAACCATGACCCTGACCCTAACCATAGACCTGAACCTAAACCTGACCCTAACCATAATTCTGAACTTAAACGTGACCCTAACCATAATCCGGACCCTAACCATAACCCTGAACCTGACCCTAACCATAGACCTGAACCTAAACCTGATCCTAACCAT
>JABUIW010000035.1:1524387-1588547 GCA_013363375.1 Menidia beryllina | reverse complement strand
ATAACCCTGAACCTAAACCTGATCCTAACCATAACCCTGACCCTAACCATAACCCTGAACCTAACCATAACCCTGACCCTAACCATAACCCTGACCCTAACCCTAACCCTGAACCTAACCCTAACCATAACCCTGACCCTAACCATAACCCTGAACCTAACCATAACCATAACCCTGACCCTAACCATAACCCTGACCCTAACCTTAACCCTGAACCTAACCCTAACCTTAACCCTGACCCTAACCATAACCCTGTACCTAAACTTGAACCTAAACCTGACCCTAATTATAACCCTGAACCTAAACCTGACCCCAACTATAACCCTGAACCTGATCCTAATTATAACCCTGAACCTAAACCTGACCATAACTATAACCCTGAACCTAACCATAACCCTGAAAGTGACCCTAACCATAACCCTGAACCTAAACTTGACCCTAACCATAACCCTGAACCTAAACCTGACCGTAACTATAACCTTGAACCTGACCCTAACCATAACCCTGACCCTAAACTTGACCCTAACCCTAACTAATAAACCAGCTTTGTAAAAAGCACTTCTCCTGAGCTAAGTGAGCTACCTCACTGTCTCAATGATTCATCATCTTGGCATTTCCCCTTTTTCATTTCCAGCATTCCTCTGAGCTCTGAAATCCTATTAGCGGCGGGGGTGGGGGGGGGAGAGGGGAAAGTGGAAGCTTTACACTTTTCTCAGGCTCCAGAGCTGTGACGTGGCGGCGGGAAAAGCGGAGCACTCCCATTCGCCCCCCCCGGATTCCTCCCGGCGCGGGGGGGTGGGGGGGCGCCGCTTAAGCGGGGGCTTATGACCGGGATTTGCGGCCCCCACCTGCCACGCCGCGGCGTCCGGGGCCTGACTGATGGGCCCCGACGCTGAGCCCCCACCACTTTCTCAAGTCTGGTAGGGGGGGGGGGGGGAACCCCGGCTAAAGCTAACAGCTGTTGACAGTAAGGGTCAGACTCCCTCCTCCTCTCCGCAAACGGGCCTTTGCGGTCCCATGAGGGTCAGCGAACGGGGCCACGGCTCTGCGTGGGGGGGGGACACCTCTGGGACACGAGTTTGTGGTGGGCCGGAGTAACACTCTTGATCTTTTAAATCGCGACCTGCCGAGGTTAAATCCACGGAAGTGAGAATGATTGCGGCTGACAAAAGTCATTAAGCTGACCGTCTCCGATGGGCTCCGACTAGGGGTGGGACGGTTCACAAAATCCACGGTTCGGTTCGATTCACGGTTTCGTGGTCACAGTTTTCGGTTCGGTATATGTTGATTGTTAGGAAAATCTAGTATGTCTTGTATAGTCGGGTTAAAACTGAAAGAAAAAAGCAGTGTGACATTTGATACATTATTGTGACAGTCTTAGGTTAAAAGTAGGTGAGATTCTGGCATTGCAAGGGAGGAGACAGTGCTAATTCCAACATGTTCTTCACTCTAAATGCAAAGTGGTCCATACAGCAGAACTACTAACTGCTGTTGGCGCGTCGGATTTTTATCGGCTACACTGCTTCGCTTCTTCTTCTTGTTTACTACTGGTGGTTGGCTTTGGGCGCAGTAGCGCCACCTTCTGCTCTGGAGTGTAAACTCTTCCCTCTGAGAAAAAGGAGCAGTGCATGAACCGTACGCAACACACGCGAACCGAACCGAGACAGTCGAACTCAACGGTTCGGACGGTTTTCAGAAACCGTCCCATCCCTAGCTCCGACTGTCCAGAGTTCCAGTGGACGCTAGCCTTAGTCTGGACTTCTGAGTAAACAATGAGGGAGTTTTTTTTTCTTTTTTTAAGAAATCGAGGCGTCAGAGCGGAGAGTCCTGATCTTACCAGTGTCCGTGCAGGGTGAGGGCGGCGGCCAGGGAGTAGTCGATGGCCGGCCCGGGGCTGTAGTACGCCACGGGGCCCATGGCCAGCAGCACGATGCTCAGCGCCCGCTCCGCCGTCCAGTGCAGGGAGGCCGCTTTGGAGTCGGAACCGGCTGCGGAACAGGACAAAGGTTGTGTTAAAACGCTCGTCTTCTTGGTCTCAAGGTTTATTGTCGGCGGAGGCTGTGTGTGTGTGGGGGGGGGGGGGGGGGGTTTGCTTTGGGCCCTGCCTCTGGTCACTCTGTGGACCAGAGTGGACAGCCCCAACGCTCAGCTGGAATCGTTTTGTTCTTTTCGGGGTGTTTTTGGGGGTGGGGGGTTTGTTTTCCTGGCAAGAAAAAAGCCGTCCCCGGGGATGTTTGCGCTGCAAGCGCTGGTCAGTGCCGATGGAGCCACGTTTCCCGTCGCCATGGACACCAGGACCTCCACACAGGGCCGCGTTAGCACCACGGGAACGGCGACTAAAACGAGTCCGGCTAAGCTCAGCTAGTCTTTAACCACCAGAGGAAGCGTAGGCCATCTGTCTCTATGTATAAAAAAAAAAAAAACCTGCTGCACCTGCTCAAATTCTGGTTTTTCAAAAACATTCTAACGCCATTTGAGCTCTACGTCGCCGATTTCGCCACCGCAGCGGCGGAACATCTGCAGGCCGACCACATTTACATGTATACTTTATTTTAGTTACTCTACTTTTATCCCTCTCTTACTCTACTTTTATCCCTCTCTTATTTATTTTTAATCTTTGAGTTTGTATTGTGTGGAGGTGATAATTGTGTCTTATGATTCGCTCAAATGGGCTGTACAGCGCTTTGATTTTAGCTTTGGCTGACTGAAAGCGCTTTATAAATAAAGTTGAGTTGAGTTGAGAGTTGAGTACACGTTTCCATTTTGCATCTGCCGACACACTATGAGACTTATGGACGGACTACAGACCGATTGACCCGGAAAAAAAAACGCAGTGAGCGTCCGAATCCTGTTGTCCCCTCAATGGTCACTTGTAATAATTTGTTAACTCTTCTGATAAATTCCTTCACTTGTGCCTCTACCGGGCTCGTGTTTTTCCCTTTCTGCATTTGTGTTTTGTTTATACTGGTGCTGTAACGTGTGATTTTCCCCACTTGTGGAACAATTAAATACTTCAATCTAATCTGATCTATTCTATAAAACGGGTATTTGGCTTTATGTACGAGGGAAGGGAGTGGAACTTGCAGGTTCAGAAATGTGTCAGATATTTCGATCTAACTGGGGTAAAGTCTCAGGTAACGGGTATTTGGCTTTACATACGAGGGAAGGAGGTGGAACTTGCAGGTTCAGAAATGGGTCAGAGATTTCGGTCTAACCGCGGTAATGTCTGAGGTTGGAAACTTTCAGTTGTTTTTTTTCCGGTTGGCAAAGCAGAGTTTCCTGTGCCCCCGCTTGCTTAAAGGTCAGCGTGGCCAGACTAACCATAGAGAGCTTGTGACGAATGAATCCTGGCGGTCAGCAGGTGGGGCTGCTCCTGGTATTTGTGTGGTACGGCCACGGGTTTGGCCAGCAACGTGCTCTGGTAGAACAGCGCTGAGGAGAGAAAGGGGAGAACCCATCAGTGCACAAACTACCAGATTCAGTATGAAGCGTCTCAATCAATCATAAAAAAAAAGACTTTGTATAATAACAGAAATGCATTTAGTGAACAACCTCTTGCTGATCCAGTCTCAAAGCCCTTTTTATACACAGGAAAATCCACACTTAAAATGTGAAAGGATATAAACATTTAATGGACACTTTTTTTTTTACATGTGCAAATGAAATTCCAATTTCGGAATCCTTATCGTAGTATTCAAGGCCAAGTGGTGTTATATTGGTGATATTGGTGTACACACAAAGGGACTAGGTGCCCATGCAGATTCTTGTTTAAAAAATACAAGATAAAAACAACAATTCCACAATTCAGCTTGATAACCAGTTTGGGAAATCTAGGACCATTTCTGTTATGATGGTGCTCTGGTGGCGTTCTTCCTCCATGTGACTAAGACAGGAGGGCTTTGTCATTCGTGTTTTTCAGGAGAAGGGATCTCCACCTCCTTCACTATAAAGCCTTTCATGTTCAGAACTAAGGTGTGTGGTGGCAGTGTTCCGTTGACGTTATTGTTTTTGTTTTGAACCAATGAGCAAATCCCTTACATGATGGGTTGGTGTTTTAAGGAAAAAAAGATTTCCAAAATAAACGTTGGCAAAAATATGGCATGCATACGATTTTTTTTTCAATTAAGGTAATATTGAAACTAAAATTGTGTGAACAAAAAACATAAAATACGTGAAGGAATAAAAAAAAAGCAAACATGTTCCTGTCCTCCTGCTCTGAGCATCTGAAGAAGCCGAGCGAACCACCCAGCGAGCGGTCAGTAAACGCATCAGCGTTGACGTACAGTTACAGTGTTTTCCGGTTTCTTAACTGCTCCGTAGTAATCACCAGCCAATCACCCAGGCGTCCGGACGAAGGTCGCCAGATAACGCGGACGCACGTTGCCCTGTAACGCCGGACTGACATTGTCTTAGTGGATGTCATCATGGTGGAAACTTTATGATGCGCTTCCACGAGGAATCTTTTTTAACGAGGCTCTGAGAGGCTCGAGTTACTGGCTTCTCGACATCACTGACTAGAGAAAGGAACTAACAGCATAACCTTTAATAATGACACCAATATATGGTTGACGTGAACTTGAGCGTGACACCCTCCGGCGGGCGTGATTTGTTGCCACGCATCCATAAACCACCTCTCCTATATTATACGTCCTACTGGCAACACTTCAAGCTAAAGCCATAACATTAATCAAGATATTAACTTAAATATTAATAAAAAAAGGACAACACTTACGTGTAATTCCCCTGCGATACAAAGAACTCAACCGAACGATGGCCGCCATGTTGATTTACCAACCAAGGTCACTAAAGTTACCCGGAAGTAGTTGATGAGTCATCACCACCAAAGACATCGAATATTCGAAATATATAGCTCCATGAAGCTATACAATTGTGACTGACTTGGGGTGTACATGCAATAAATTTGTATGGATACCCGAGTAAAAATTTCCACGAAATCAAAAAGTATTTATTTTGGGAATCGTGTTCAATGAACGAAGAATAGCACGTTTTAATTAATAAATATTTGCATCGCGGCCCGATGTAAAAATCTGTTATTGGTTATTATCAATAACTATTGTTAAATGATTTTTACACCATCTATTTTGATTGCATTCGTTTAACGTAAAATAAAACGTCTCCCAAAACATATTGAATAAATCCACCGTGTTGATTATTTTATTTACAACCACTACCAACAAAGTTGTATCCATATTAAAGTACAAAAACGGTACAAATGTTAGTTTTAGTGAAGGATCTTGACTTCATAATGTATAGTAAACTCATACGTGACGTCCGAACATCTTTAACAACGTCACTTCCTTAGCCGGGTTCAAAGCGCAGATCTACAAACATCACTGACGAGAAACCCCCACTTTGTGGGGATTTCGTTTGATTTGTAAATCAGCGCCGTTTCATCCGCAGCAGCACCCCGTGGTTTGGAAAACGAAGGTCAGCCCCAGCTCCTCTCTACCGCCTGAAAACGTCTCCTAAGCCGCTTTACAGTGATATTTCAGCCGACAATGGACAACTTTGACAGTTACAGTGCTTCGGAGAAAGCGGAAGCCTCGGAACTTCAGAAAATGATCGCCATAGAGCAGCAGAAAGCGCAGTTTCAGGCTCAGGTTTGTACCATATAAGATAATCAGCCTTGTCCACATGCCAGGCCGGGGACCTCCTTCTTCTCCTGGAGACACCGAACTTTCCTGGAAAACGAACTGTTGATGGCTTATTTGCCCGTTGCACGATTCTACCGTCTACGAATGCTGCTTTCAAATGTCCATTCATATCTCGCACACTAGCATCGTTCCTGGTTGGGCTTATTCCAACCCATTCATTATAGCATCACGCACCAACATTACATAAATAGACAAAAACACTAAGTCTGGCTCTGACATCTGTGCAATCTGACTGTCACACGTTTCCCCCCAGATACAAATGTCCTAATGTCCAGCCTAATGATTGCATGGTGTGTCAGTGTTTGAGTTGCGTCAAATGCATGCTGTCTGTTCCTCACCAGGGACTCTTTTTGCATCTAACCCCTCTCCTATGTGTCCTGCAGGTGCACAGTTTCACCGACGTCTGCTGGGACAAGTGTGTGGACACTCCGGGCTCCAAGCTGGACTACCGCACCGAGACGTGCCTGGTGAGCTGCGTGGAGAGGTTCATCGACACCACCCTGGCCATCACCAACCGCTTCACACAGATGGTTCAGAAGGGAGCTCACTGATAATGGACTTTGAAGGGACTTTGCTGCGACATAGAGAGTTTTGTTATTCCCCCCCGGTGATGGGGGATGATATGGAGAGGTCTTTGTCTTTGTGGGGATTTTGTGTAACCAGGAAAACCTCAAAGTTGTGTGATTGGATATAAGTGGAGAATCACATGTTGAGATGTTTAGCTATTCTAATTCTATTATATGAAAAAAAAAACTGGAATAAAATGACCCTAAAGGTTCTGGAATATATTAAAATCTTTAAATAGTTAAATAGTGTCTCCTGTTTATCTCTCTACAACTCAGATTCAGAAGCACTTATGTTCTGGGGTTCAGTGAGCACATGCTGTGTATATTTGTTCTACAATGACAACTGTCCACCAGCCCCAGATCTGAAAAGAATTAGTCCTTGTGGATCGTCAGTTTGGGCCTTTTCCCCCACTTATCTGTTTCCAGGATGAGTAGTTCTAACTCCCACAATCATCGTGCAGCTATTAAGGGACCCAAAAAGATGTAACGTCCGGTAGTTAACTAGCTAAAAATTCAGAACATAGTGGAACACTAATCTGCTGAAGATACTAGAGACTACTTTTGTTTGTTACCAAGTTCAAATCCCTGAAAATGAACAGAACAGGTTCTATTTTTTCAAGGATATAAAAAAGGTCTAATTAAAACCAGACTCTTAAATTAGAAGTTAGCTTGTTAGTTTTACTCAAATTGTACAAAACTGAAGTTCTTAAAACCATGCATGCACAACCCTGCACATACAAAAAAAAAAAGACACAAGTTTTAAATGTAAATGAATACAACCAAAGTCACAAAGATTACAATTTTTTTGCAGAGAATAAAGTTAAATTGTATTGCTGTGTATGTTTTTAGCCGCCCTGAGGGCCGACTTCATGGCGGTCTCGATCCAGCCGTGAGGTTTGGCCGTGTGCTCCCCGGCAAAGTGCACCCTCCCCTCGCTCTGGAATAATTCTCTGGCGTAATGTCCCTGCTGGTAGGGCGTGAACAGAGCAAATGCTCCTAGGCTATGAGGATCCAAGCCCCACTTCTTCACCAGCCCGCCCGTCCACAGAGGTCGGATGTGCTCTCCGTGGATTTTGACCAAGTCCTCCAGGACCACCGCCATCAGCTCCTCCTCGCCCATCCCCTGGAATAGCGTGGAGTCGTCGGAGCAGGTGTAGGAAGCCAGGAGGGCTCCTGCGGCCGTGCCGGGCGAGCTGTGGCTGGGGTAATAGATGAAGCGGGAGGGCCGGTCGGTGATGCTTTTCCCGCCTCTGATGCCCTCTTTTTCCCAGAAGCGCTCCTTGAAGCTGAGCACCACCTTGGTGGAGCTCGTGTAATGCACGGAGCGCAGGGCCTCCATCTTGTCCCCGGACAGCGGCGGGTGGAAGTCGATGAACAGGGTGGACTTGGCCGTGGCCGTGACCAGCACGTAGTCCGCTGCGAGGCTACGCGGGGGCCCCGACTCGACCGAGTCTCGGTACGTCACGGTCACCTCGCCCCCCCTGGTTTGGTTGATCAGCTTCACCTTGGAGTTGAGGAGGACGGTCGCATTTAACACCTGGTAGAAAGCTCTGGGAAGGTGGTCAAAACCATCTGTCACTTCGAAATACCTGCAAAAAAAAAACACCCGTTGGAAAGCTTTAAAGACAGCACTGCACCACTTTCAGCTTTGTTTTCAAGTTTTGGTTCTTCCATGTTTAAAGTTCAATTCAATTCAATTCAATTTTATTTATATAGCGCCACATCACAGCAACAGTTGTCTCACAGCGCTTTCCAGACGGAGCAGGTCAGACCCTACTCTGAAGTTAATTACAGAAACCCAACAATTCCCACCATGAGCAAGCACTAGGCGACACAGGCAAGGAAAAACTTCCTTTTAACAGGCAGAAACCTCGAGCAGAACCACGGCTCAGGGTGGGCGGCCATCTGCCTCGGCCGGTTGGGGGTGAGGGAAAGAGAGGGCAAGAGAGAGAGAGCTAGAAAAGGACAGAGGGAGCAGAGAGAGGCAGCCGACACAGCAACACGTAGACTAGATGAAAAATGGCAATGATATTAATACTAATGATAATGGTAGAAAGTATGACATCAATAACACTATGCAGAGTAGTAGCAGAGCAGGAAAGTTGTATCTGCTAATGATAAAAAAAATAAATAAAATCTACATATTCCTATAAACTCAACACTTTTGAGTATACTGCAATTTCAGTTTGCCCCGGCACGATTGCAGCCCCACAATGGCATTGAAACGGACCAGACAGATGTAAGAAAAGTGGATATTTTCTGCTTCCAATGTTTGTTTTTTTCCTGTTGGCCAGTCTGCAACTAGCAAAACATCAAGACTTAACCGTAAACCCCTCAGCCAATAAATCTCAATAAGTCTCTAAGAACACATTAGTATTTACAATACCGCAACCAAATACTGTAATAAAGTAAACTCACTCTGTGTTGTCGTTGATGTCTGACTGTATGTACAGCATCTCAATCAGTGAAGTATAGAACAGGCTGTTTTCATTCAGAATGTCCCCGATCATCCTGAGAGCACCACGACTCAGATTGCCCTCCTTCACCAAATATTCCTGTTAATTTTCAAATGTAAAATATTATTCATGAAAACGGCAGATTTTTACCAAATCGTCAAATAATGTAAAAACGAAGGAAATGATGTTTACCTTCACTGTGTAGGAGTCATATTTATCCAACATGGCGCTGCAGCCAATGGCCTTAAGGTCATCCCTCACCTGGGAAAAAGGTTTATATTCCTACAATGAAATCTCTATCCATGTGTCGTGTCAAATTAAATAAAAGTTGCCACCCCAAATGTGTTCAAAAGCATTCGTAGAATAGAAAACGGACCTTCCAGAGCGTTTGGCTGAAGAGCTCAGCGGCGGACAACCCCCTCTCTCTGTCAGTCAAGCTGTAATTGAGCACGCCGGGGTTGTTTTGCACTGCATAGGTTTTGTGTAGATTTCCATTTACCAAATAGTAGGTGTTGATGTCATCTTGGATGAACCGGTTAAGGGAAATCTTCAATTTGGAGATGACGGTGAGCAGAATCCTGTAAAGTGAACAGCCTCTTTTAATACTCACACATACATATTCATACATACATTAGTATAAATACACTTTAATAGTGGCACAATACATTGTTCAATTTTTTTGTATAGTACTATAACACATGGTATTGATAATTTAGCAAGTACTTTAATTCAAAATAACACAACTTAGGAACAATATTCCAAAAACTTTAAAAATTCAACACTTTAATTGAGAGCAAATGAAGAAGTGCAAAATAAGTGAGGCTAAGTATTGGTAGGGAGTTAGAGATGATTGAAGGAGTCGGTAACCTTTGACATAACTCATCTTTCTCTCTTTAGACAAGTCCTATAATCACTTACTTATGGAAGCTTGGGATTCTCATGGCACCCACTTCTGCGTACCAGCCCTCTCTGGTATTCCTGAACGTTTCCACCCGTCCTCCAATGCGGTTACTCGCCTCGATTATGGTCACCTTGTGGTCCATAGAGAGACGAGATTGTCACACCTCTGAACACCATCCATTATCAGATTTTCAGTCATCTAAATAAGGTTATTTCTTCTCCACATATATGTCGGCAGACCTTATGTCCGGCATCCTCTAAAACCTTTGCGGCCGTCAGCCCGGCCATGCCACCTCCGATGACCGCTATGCGTCGGGGCGTCTTTGCAACGGGCAGACCTTTGACCACGACGTCCAGGAGCTCGCTGTAGTCGCTGTCTTGGAGACACTCGTAGAGAGGGTCTCCGAAAATCCCGCTCACAGCAAAAATCACAACACCCACCAGAACCAGCGGAGCTGATGAATGGAGGAGACACAATAGCCCAGTGAGGGTTAAAAAGTAACAGTAGCCACACATTGATTGATTGGTCAGAACTGATTCCAGTGAGTATGCCGAGCCACTTTCAGCTCACCACAGTCTCTGCAGTTTTTTGTCTTTAAGAAAGGAATTTCTCTTTGAAACATTACATCAATGTGGACTGCGATAGATTTAGAACCTACCGGTTTTGCACAGTACGATGTGAGACATCATCTTGAGGACAGAACCCCAATGTCTGGACCTCTTCCCTCTGTTGATGATGCTGACAGTAGAAGAGGAAAAGGAAACCTAACAAACACGAGAATGTTATAATCTTACAGAGACCAGCTAATAATACACAAACAGAGAGTTAACATACCACTAATGTAAATGTTCTCACTTTACATGCACTTATGACAAATATCTGCACGAAAACGTTGAAAAAATGTGACTAAAAAACTCAGAATTGCAGCTGATAAATGATCTAAAATCAAAAGAGGACTGCTAGTCCTCCACTCACCTCTGCTAAAGGAAAGGTATTGTAAGTTGCTGTAGATCTATGCATGACTGAGGAGGAATGGTCCTGAGTTCTAAGGGAGTCGAAACTTTCAAAGCTGACACTGCATACAAAAGGTTCCCTCGAAAAGCAGAGAGAGTCGCAGGTGTGACGTTATGCACAAGGACATTTTGTGTGGCTCACTCCAGTCTTTCAGAAATATTTTCCCACACTGGCTCGAGAGTCAACCACACTGAACAAATCAGATTAGTGGGGTGGTGCTAGTCATCAGCCAGAGGTGGAATAAGTACAGAAAAATGGTAACTAAGTAAAAGTATCTTCACTTTGCTTTAATTCTACTCAAGTAAAAGTAAAAGTACCCATCTAAAAATCCACTCAAGTTAACGTAAAAATGACTCAATTTAAAATGTACTTAAAAGTATAAGTGACTTAGTTACTCTCATTTATTTGATTTAAACAAAGAAAGGACAAATCATTATGTGTGGACTATTAGTCCACATAACCTTTCAGGCATTATAAAGTATAAAGCTTTGTTTGGTCCACCCCATTAAACAACTACAAGTGGCATGACTTGTAAATTCTACAATCCATTTTTTTCCTCCAGTGAAACTAAATTTATGCCACTAAACCAGAAATACTAAATGTCACCAACCAAACTCAAAGTGTCCTGGACTCTTAAGAAATAAGTGATTCCTTGGTGACACTGTACTCTTCCTCATATAGAAAACTTAATTGACAAATTCACCGCATTATGTTTACAGCCTGTTGAGAGGTAATGTGCAAACTATTTTAAGAACACCAACATTCTTAAAATCAAGTGTCAAATTCTGAATTGTACGGTCCAACTCATACACCGCAATAAAGAAAAGAAAATGAAACCAAACTCAAAGTATCCAAGACACTGAAAATGTTCAGCAATCCTTTATTAACAACTCTCTCTTTCTATAGCAAACATAGAAATCCACTTTTTAAAGAAATTAAAAAAGAGAATAAAGTGACCTGCCCATTGAATATTAACGTTAATACTAACATTCAACTGAAAAGCTCTTGTTGAGTTTTCAACGGGAGCTTATTTTGTTTTCTTCGTTATAGAGAATGTTATTGGCAAATGCATTATTTTTCTAACCTGTTGAAAGGTACTGTAATGAACAAACAATTTTGAGACCACCCCATTAAATAGTTATGAAATTAAGTGTCAATTTCTAAATTATATGGCCCAACTCAAATACCATAATAATGAAAACAATTAAACCAAACTCAAAGTATTCAAGATAGTGAAAATGTTGAGGATATTATTGACAACTATGCTCTTTTTTCTTTCTATATCTAACATATATTATACCAATTGGCCTAATTTACAAATGAACACATTAACACTGACTGCTGATAAAAGAAATTAAATAAAGTGACCTGCCCAATGAATTCTAAAACATTAAACTGAAAAGCTCTTGTTGAGTTTCAGCAGGAGCTGATTTTCAAAGTTTGTTTGTGATACATAGGTGAGTTTAAATGCACAAACTTAGAGTTGACGTCGAACTTTTGTAGGCAGACAGGTGTGTCGAATATTTGGCATTTGCTCGTTTCTGTTTGAATACTAAGTACCTACCTAGGAATGGCCAAGGATTTAAATCGCTCTCTGGTTCCCAGGAATTCTCTTCGCAGTCAACCTCCTCTGTCTTGTCCATCTCTACCTCACTATCAGCCATCATTGGTTGCTTTATTTTCTTAAGAACGGTTGGTTTGTTTACGCATCATAATGTGGTATACAGATGGTGCATTCGGAACAGATCGTGTACCTACATGTCCTGTCACCGTGGGAAATTTGCCCGCTTTCTTGCTGTGCCCTAGTTTAACATCCGGGCAATTGTTTTTTTCTGCCTTTGAAAATGACTCAGTACTTGGTTAAAGTAAAAGTAAAATGACTCATTTCAAAATCTACATTAAAAATGACAAATTACTCAACAAATGTACTTATTACTGTAATGTGAGTGAATGTAATTCGTTACTTTCCACCTCTGTCATCAGCATACCTCATTTTCAATATCTGAGCAGAAAGTGCTCATTTAGAGGCAGCTAAAAATAGCCAAGTCAAACTTCAAGCTGCATCCAAAATTAAATTTTTCACACAATGAAAGCTTTATAAATTTACAAATGCTACAACAGAAATCCAGTTTTTATCAACGGAAAGAATCCATGATCGGTAGACTCACCCCTCTCCTGCTGATCAGAACACAGCGCAGCTCAGAGGAGGCTTTTAAGAGCTGCAGCAAATGAAAGCAAAAGTGGGTTGAAGGAAAAGTTTCATTTTCCTGACAAAAGCTGGGTCACATTTTCTGTTTTCCAAACTAAATGCAAAAAATGAAAGTGCCTAAAACTACAATGGCCAATGTTAAACATCTATTCTTATTTGGCAATAAGGAATTTGAAAGGTGTGCCTCCCATTTATAGAAAGGATGTTTTGATCATTTCCCTCTGGGATTATTAAAGTATTTCTGATTCTGATTTCTGATTTTGCCATTTGGCCTCAACTGGATCCTCAAAGACCGGGACACATGCCTGTTATACTTAATTCTGCTGAGATCAACTGGTCACAAATGATTCCACAATGTGCTTCTAAAAAGGTGAACATAACCTCTTGAGGTCATAGGTCAGATTTTAATGACCATTTTGCATCCATGGGAAAACACAGATCGCTAAACTAATCAGGCTTGGAGCGCTAAATCAGCCATAATAACATATAATGTGTGGGGTTCAGTTCTCTGAATACCATGAGAAACCAGAGGCTTAGCTTTAAAGTCAGGTCAGGCCTGATAGGCTATGAAGGTTCTGGAAAAAAAAGCTCCACAACAGCTGGAAAAGTCAATGAGCTATAGGCTGAATTCGCAGCAAAGCTGCAAGATGAATAATTTGATTTCTTAATAATTTTCTAGCTCTTTAGTCACTCCATTTTGAATTTAATTGGCTTCGAGCTCTAAAGTTCGAATTTTTTTCTGCAGAATCTGTCCTTTGACTCACATATAAAACCAGTGTCTGGACATAGAATTTAAAGTTCTGCTCCAGACATGTGACCAAACTCCATCATATCTCAAAGGGCTCATAGCTGGATGTTTTCCCAGCAGAGATCTTTGCTCTCAGACTACAGGTTTACTTGCGGTTCTTAGAGTTTCTAAATGTGGAATAGGAAGCAGAAACCTTCAGTTGTATCCGTGGATCCAGTTGACAGTTTGGGTTCAGGATGCAGACCCCTTTCAGCCTTCAAGAGTAGGCATAACATATTTTTCTTTTTGATAAAACTTAAACTTCTTGGGACATGATTTTAAACCAAATTGAATTGAATACGACATAATTGAATAAGGAAATAACAAAAAAAGAATCTTGCCCTTTAACCGCACTGGAAAGCTGAATATTTGGATTGTTTCTGCATGTGGTCAGGGCATCTTTCGGTCATTGAGTGTAAAATATTCAGTCAAATGTGAGGCCATCTGTCCCACAGCTTAAACTGGGCTGGAAACTCTCGTCAACAGGACAATGATCCCAAACACAGAACCAAATCTATGACAAAATGGCTGAAAATAAAATGAATCAAGGTGCTGGAATGGTCCATTTCGATCAGACCTCAGTGTGGTTGTAATGCTTTGGAGGTCCCTCAGAGAGTTTGTGTACAAACCAATGCTGCAAACCTCGGTGAAATGACACAACACTGATAGAAAAATTATTTTTCAGCTTGTTAAAAACATTCAACCATACACAGGACCCGTCATGCAGTTTCTACTGAAGGTGGTTACACAAGTTTGGAATGAGTGGATCAACTTAGTTTTTGTTGTATATTCTTTTAATGATAGAATCATAGAATGATAAAATCCTACCTAAACTTCTCTCTCTATATATATTTGTATATTCTATAAGTCTGAAAAGGATAAACAGACGTGTTCTCTTCTGGTTTTATTTACAGCAACACATTTATTTATTCCTATCAAATCTTCAAATAGCTGTAATACTTTTTTTTTTTGGGTGACTAATAGCTGAATGATTGTGACGTGTTTCCTTGACCATCTAAATTATGTTTGAGATAGCCGGTTCGGGAAACGCAAATTAAAGAGTCGGTGTTTAACTCAGGACTTGTTTCTACCTTTAAATGGCAAGAGTCACGTGACACGGCATTTTTCGCTCCCCGGAGCAGCGGAGGGCCGTGACGTCACTGTTGACGAAGACAACACGATGCAGGAAATAAACAGACGATTTCATCAAATCCGCGAACGAGTGCCTTCATATATCGAACAGGTTACATATCATTTCTCTTTCAATAAGCTAACTACGTAGAATGTAACTACGAAAAACGCTTGCTCACTTTTCTAACATATGTGGCAGAAAATGTAGGTTCTTAGTGTTATCTACGTAACTCTAGTGTGCCATATTTTAGCTGCAAATGTGTGTCATTTGACATACAATCATATCATGCAGGCCTCCGATAAATAAGTACGATCTTGCCTTGATTTTGGCATGTTTGCAGCACATAAAGAACTAACAATGTAATTTATTTTGATCGTTCTCGGAAAATCATCATTTCGTTTTGTCAGTGCTTGTGAAGGGTCTCGGATGGACTCTGAAAGAACACATTTTACGTTTAAAAATGAGGCTCCAGGTCATAAATTGATATGCCGAATGAACGGTTGGCCTGTGTTGTAGTCTTCTCGAGCTCTAAAAGTCTTTTTAGTGGAGCTATAAGTGTTATACAACCACCGAACGTTAAGTGATCAGCTTTGTGGACGGTGTTTGGTGCGGGGTGTGATGGGGACGGCTAACGCTAGAGATGTGAGCTGGTTTCTGGGCCACTGGATGAAGTTTTATGTCACTAAACTGTCATTTCTTGATATATGATTTGATATTTGCTTTAAAATGGATCAGTGGGTTTGCCCATGGCTTCCATCTGAAACTACTCCGACCAAAAATTCATGAACTTACTTTAGTTTTGATCACTTACAAACAACCAAAGGAATCAGCTTACTATGGATGTTTCAAAATCTGTGATTTATAATGTTTTTGTTTATTCCCCATCAGGTTTGATGTTATCCTGGCATGCCTGATCCCCTGTTCTGCTGAGGGACCCCTGCAGGGCCATGGCTGACTTACTGGGACAACGGAGCTTGTTCGGCTTCGGCGTGGTGTTAGCATGGCTTGTTTTGTTCCACCTGCTGGTCAACATCTGGCTTTTGTGCATATTTACCAGCCTGCTGGTTGTGCTTGGCAGCTGGCTTGGCTCACACGCCATCTTGGAGTCCAACAATGTGGTTCACTTGGAAAGGTTTATCACAATGGAACAGGTAATTATACAAGTAATTGTGTTTTTACAGTGTTTCATGAGTTTCCCTAATCGTTTTTGACTGGTAATTATTGTTTTATCTGTCACATACACAATCACATATCTACTATGCGATCATCTTATTTCTTTATTTATTTTGACCATAAACCTGTTGATATTTCAGGTTCTCCCATCTGCAGAAGACGAGCTTCACCTAGATCAGGAGATCCACAACACAGTAAAGAAAATCATCCGGGACTTTGTCACCTCCTGGTACTCAACGGTGTCCTCTGAGAGTGGTTTTGAGGTGGAAGTTCAGCAGGCTATGATCTCAATGGCCATGGAGCTGAAAAAGCGTGCGGGGCATGTTGATAGGAAGGTATGAAGTTTGATAAACATCACACAAGAATGTGTTCACAGACACTTTGTGTTATGTCTCCATCTATGCAAAGACTTAAGCATAAAAATGTTGCTGTAAAGTGTTGGTGTTTATGTTCAATCAATTGTGCAGGATTCTTCTTTTTACAATTAGACTCAGTTTCCCTGAGCAGCCCTCTTTATCAGGTTGTTCAGTTACTTTGAGTCTGTAGCCATGACAACGCCCAAAATATGCTAAAAAATCAAAGTAGCTCTCCACCACAAACATGTTGGATACACACAGACGTTGTTCTTAAGCAACCAAAGATTGTTTTCTCATTAAAACAGTTTATTCTGTGTTCTGAACTCATGAAAACAAGTGCGAATTTCCTAAAACAAAAGGATACACTTACGTGTTATCACACAAAATACAAAAAAAGTTATCTAGATAACAGAACAATAGTTTATTTTTATCTTGAAATAACAAAAGCTGTGCTCAGCATATTTGTTATAACTGTGATAAGTTTCTCAGCAAGATACACATTTATGATTGAAGCCACACTGATGCTATCCTTTGAATCCCTGCAGGAGTTGACCCAGAAGATCTTAAATCTGCTTGGTGGCCATCTACAGGACTACCACCGAGCCAAGGAGCTAACGACGGAAAAACAGTCCAACGAAAGCAATCTCTTGTGGAAAGAATATTCCGGCATCACCATGCCCCACCTTGCCACGGCTAGTGAAACAGTGGAGGTTAACTACGTCAGAGCGGTTGTTGATTTGCTGCTCCACGTCCTGGTGGCCTCGCCTCACTTAGAAACCCGCACCGGCCGTTTTGTGGTCGGCGAGCTCATCACCTGCAACGTCCTGCTCCCTCTCTTTTCCAAACTGTCCGACCCCGACTGGTTGAACCTCCTCATTATCGACATATTCGATAAGTCCGGTGCTCAGAGGGAGACTACAGCAACGGAGCCGCCGGCCCCCCCTCCGCCGCCGATTTCCGCCGAATCGGCGACGGCGCCGCCTCAACAGGCGGCGGACGCCGCCCAGGCGGGCGACGACGCGCCTCCGCAAAGGGCCGAGAAGGAAGCGGCCCGCGACCCGGAGCTCTCCCTGCCCGAGCTCGCTCCCTACGATGCGCTGGACTCCGAGGAGGCGGAGTTCCCGCTGGCCGAGGAGTACGAAAGCGCTCGGCCCTTTTTGAGGCAGTACATCAGAGGAAGCAAGTCGAACCCGTTCTACCAGGAAAACGACTCGGACCTGGATTCTCCTCTGACGGACAATAAACCGAGTTCCACCGACTCCTTGGTGATGATGGGTCAAGAGGAGGGCGCGTTTGATGGACAGAAAGAATGCGCCGAGAACAGCAATGGGGTGGACCAGGAGGATGTTTCTCTTGGCCCCGTGGACAGCTCCTGTCCTAAAGTCTTGGTGAATTCGGAAATAGTTGAGCATCCTAATGGCTTGCCATCCGTTAGGACAGCAGAAGGAACGGGCAGCGTTAGCAGCCTGGACATGGCGGGCCGATCCCCGACGGTGAACCAAGACAGAGAGCTGCTCCTGGGAGTAGAACAGACCGTGATGGGGAATCCTAACGGCCTGGGGGTCATCAGTCCACTGCAGGGCGGCTCCCAAATGCCGACGTTCAGCTTCGAGCCCCTCAGCAGCCCAGAAGGACCGGTCATCATCCAGAACCTCCGCATCACTGGCACCATCACGGCAAAGGAACACCGAGGCACCGGCTCACACCCCTACACACTTTACACCATCAAAGTAAGGAGGTTTCTTCCTCTTCAGTGTATCCATTTTTAAAAATCTGCTGTTCATGTCTTATTTTAAGCATTATTACAGGTCAGCATGGTTTTCAGTTTTGTTTACAAAAGGGGAATATCCAAAGTCACAAAGATTCACAAGGTACAATCCATCAGTTTAAATCGTATTAACTCCAATATTGTAAAAGTAGTTCTTACATGTGTTAACATATACTACTCATGATAATGTTATTGGTGATAATTATGAAAAGAATAACAACAGTGAGCATAATAATAAGGATGATAATGAAAATTATGTTAATGAGCATTGGGTCATGCTCCTGAAACACAATATTTTTCAAATGGACAGTAGAGGAAGCAATACCAAAATAACTGTTAAGGAAAGTCTTCTTTTGGGGAAATTTAGTATGAATATCAAGCACAACGCAAAGAATATTATCTATAAATCAGGTGACCATAATGGAGTTTTTTTTCTCTTTTTAAGTTTTCTTGAGGTCATGAGCAAGAGAGAGTTCCTTTTACTATCTCCCATCTAAACTCACTTTCTTCTGTCCGGCTATCTAAATGAACTCTCTATTCTTTGTTGATGGAGAGTTCCACTGGACAAGGCTTGTGAAACATCTAAAATAGAAAATCTTAGCAGAAGCTACCAGTTATACGTCAGCGCACAGATTCTCTCCAATGTAAATTGAGAAAGCACATTTTAAACCACGCAATGTGACTATTAAACATACGGCCTAATCATATCTCTTTAAATCAAGGTGGAAACATCATTTTCAGAACGTCAACGTCTCGGTTTTAACTGAAACAGTCAATAAAATGTCAATAATGTGAATATGGATGATGCTAGAAAAATCACAGTTCGAAAGCCTGACACTTTGAGGTCTTGCTTCACAGTACGAGACTTCCGTGGGCTGTGAGAACCCAGGAATTTCCGAGGATGCCGAGCTGCTCCAGGCGGCCTGTGAGAGCGCCTCGCTCCTTCAGTCCGTGGCCTACCACATGGTCAATAGGCGATACAGCGAGTTCCTCAACCTGCAAACGCGGCTGGAAGAAAAAAATGAACTTCGGAAGCTCATCAAAGGTGCGCGGGACCAACTCCACGTCGACTCCACGTCAATAGTCACACACGGTCATTTAGAATGAAAGATTTTCCCCACGTAGCCTTCTTTAGAATGATAGATTTCTACCGATTTGTGTTTCCCTCCCAGAAGCTTTGATAATCTCCCTGTTTCAGGCGTGAAAGGTCCAAAGAAAATGTTTCCAGACATGCCGTTTGGAAACATGGACAGTGACAAGATAGAGGCCAGGAAAGGGCTGCTGGAGACCTTTCTAAAGGTTCATTGATTTTTTTCTCCGTAAACACACTGTTATTTGTGTTTATTGATTCACCAAAACGCATTATTTTTTTGTCTCTCCGTTCTGGTTGTTTGCAGCAACTATGTGCCATCCCCGAAATAGCCAACAGCGAAGAGATGCAGGAGTTCCTCGCTCTCAATACAGACGCCAGGATCGCCTTTGTCAAGAAGCCTTTCATCGTGTCACGCATAGACAAGGTTTGATCCCCAACGCATCTTTACGATTCAAGCAGAAGGCGATCCCAGCAAAGCTCGGGCGACGATGCTACGTGCTCATTTACAATCATCAGAACGCACCATATGTTACGCTGCCATTCCACAGAGATAGCTAGAGCTTATTCATTAGTCATTAAGCTATTTCCCCCTGTTTAAAAACAACTAATGACCTGTCAGTGTCCTACTGCTAATAGCTTTCTTGCTAGATTTTTCCGGTAGTTAAACATGGATGCAATATCACAAATATCTACATAATGTTTGTCGGATGTACTTGTTCATGTTTATGTTAAAAACCGATGTTTCTAGACTATCGGTCTATAACTCGGCGTTCCTGTGCTTGTGCAGATTGTCGTGAACGCCATCGTGGACACTCTCAAGACGGCATTTCCTCGTTCGGAGCCTCAGAGCCCGACGGAAGACAACGAGGCAGAAGTGGATGGAGGGAAACTGTGCACAGACAAGAAGAAGTATGTCATTTCCTTTCCTGTTGGTTTTCTAAGAGTTGAGAAGATGGTGCGCTAAATAAAACATACTCAAAACAAGCATTTCAGATTTTCTTTAATTTAGTTTCAGTTGAGTTAAAAGACAAAGATGACCTCCTCAGGTCTTGATGCGTTTGTGTTTTTTTCATGTACTATAGTTTTACCAGCAGCTACCCAAATTGGCTAGACAATCAGTATTTCTAATAATACTGCAGTGCCACAGCCAATTATAATGAATAATTTAGATGTGTGTGCCTATTCTGTTCATTTTTACTCATTTATACCAGGAAAAAATACCACAGAAGAAAGTCTATTAGAAATTACAAGCATATTTGGCCCAAACCATTGTATTTCCTTAAGAATTAGTACCTTTATCCTATAAAATAGGATAATCTCACAAAAAATAGGAATGAAGACAAAGTGCACCAGAGTGAAATTAATAAGGAAAACATTTTAAATAGATGAATGTGTTTACAAGACATAAATTCAAATAACAAGAAATGACATGCTGGTTTATGGGAAAGTGGCTGGAATATGAAATAAATGCATTTTTTTTGTGTTATTGTTAAATTGCATTCATTTAAGTTAGTTTTAATGTTAGTATTCATTCACTTTGACAGTTTGTAATTAGATTTTTTTCAAATGGTACTTATTTTTTCACTCTCTATATCGATTTTTTAAATTCTTTATTACTTTTCATTTCCATCATACTGAGTTACTCCCCTTGAAATGAATAGTTTCTCTATATTATTGTTATTTCAACAGGCATTTTTTTAAATTAGGCTTTTAGAATAAATTTTCTCATGAGTGTAAACGCACTAAAAGTATACTGCAGAGCTTTACAATAAAACCTGCTTTGCCCGACCTGCCTCAAAGTCTCAATGAGCAGGTTATGAACTCTAAAATCTGAATGTTGGACGTCTGAGGTGTTTTACCTTCATGTGCTTATTCGTCTGTTTGTGTGATCTCAGGTCTCGTCTGAAGCTCTCTGGGAAAAATATTCCTCTAGTTAATGGCACAGACACAAGACCGGCAGTTTTGTTCAAGTTGGACCAAACAGGAACAGTAAGTGTCTCTTTCTCTTACAAAGTTAACCCGCTTTTTCATTATTCAAATGACACAACTGCACTAAATAGAATAAATCTACATCAAAACGCTCAGTTTACTGGTATTTTTCCTTATTTCTGATATGAAGTTTCTGAGCTGTATCAAATTTAGTTTGGATCAGGTTGTTCAGTGGGGTAGGAGGCACAGCCGATGGTCTTCCAGAATGTGTCAGTTTCTGAATTAGTGCTGTCAAATCTCCCCTAGCTGGTGTAGGTCAGAGGTTTAACACCTCTCTTACGCTCCGCTCAGGGATGTTTATAGCAGTGTTTCCCAAACCCTGTGGCTTGAGGACAAGCATTAGGAAATACTGGCTTATCAAATCTATCTTTACTTTCTCTTTCAGAGCATCTTTGTATATGGACTCTGGTTTAAAATAAAAAGCTGCACAGAGAAATGTATTTATTTTACCGTGCTGATTGAAAGTTTTCCTCTTTTTCATTTCTCTTGTTGTCCCTCTAAAGGTGTTTAATGGGATGTCTTTGGGAGATTTGCAAGCCTTCATCAGCGAACAGGAGAATGTGAGCGGTAAGGCCATGGCAGTGAGGGAGGGAAGTCCAGTGTCAAAGCCCTGTGGAGCCGCTCTGGATCACTCTATGTTCAAAAAGCAGAGTCAGGAACATGGTAAGGAGCCTTGTTGCTTAGATCGTTTTCTATACACTACAGAGTTAATGTTTTTCAACTATTAAAATAAATCCCAAATACTTAAATTCTTTATGGCTTTGAAAGAAGCTTGTGTGAACACTCATTTTGAGTGTTCAAAAATTGTATAAATTGGTACCATGCTGACATGCGAGAACCTTAGTAAAACTAGTGAAATCCATTGGTAAATCTTAAATTTCATCACCACTTCTGTCATTTACTCTGACTCACTTTTTTTTTGTTTTTCTGCTTTCGTTTTCCTCTGTCTGACCAACTTAATGGCTCACTTCCCATTTCCAGTGTATGTCTCACCATTATTATGTGGCCATGCAGCAAAAAGTCTGCTCATGTATTTTCAGTTTTCTCAGACCACGTGTGGTCGCAATAACTGAAAACTCAAAATTCTGTGGCGGAGAACAATCTCAGGCGCCTACGCTGAATTGAGAAATTGAATTTTGTTACAGAACCAGATGTATATGCTTGATGTCTCGTCCTTGAACAAACATCTGCATATATACGGCAAATGTTTTTATTAATAGCCATGAGATCAAATATTGTCATAATTTTTATGAGCAATCGCCAAAGTCCAATGAATCATAACTTGTTTTCATTGATTCTCTCTTTCTGTTGTGTGGCTGAAAAGCTTGAAAGCCGTTCTTTGACAGTAAATGAGCTTGAGTTTGAGCAAATGGGTGAAATTCTTTCATCTTATAGGATATATGATGTAAACCAGCGCATTCTGGGTTTGACCACACGGTGGCAGTGTTCACAAACGTTTGAACTGGAGCTCAGCCGCTCATGATACCTGCACCTTCCTTAGATTATACTGTCCAGTTTTAGTTTTCCATCATTTAATGCGCTGCATTATGTTGGATCAACATAAAGTTCAACCTGAACACCTGGTGTTTTCCTGTGCTGGTGCTCGTGTAGGACGCCGTCTGCCGTGTGTGTTAACGCACGTTTGGCCTGTTGCAGGTGCAGCAGGTGAGATGGCGCTGACCGAGGTGGCGCTGAACATCTTGTGCCTGCTGATGAAGGACCAGTGGAGCTGGCTCTGCTCCGAAAACGTTCAGAGGACGATCCGGCTGCTGTTCGGAACTCTCATTAACAGGTGACGCGCTCTGTCCTTGAACGCTCGTGTGAAGCCACAGTAGGGTTGTAGAGGGAAAGAAAACGGAATATCGTCTGATAAAAGTCAACTGGAAAACGCAAAAGGCTTCCGACAGATGACACTTTCTACGTAAACTTTCAAATGAATCCAACCCCAGTCCACGCGTTCTGTTTCCTGCTAATGACAACGTTGCACAAAAAGATTTTCCACTGAAATCAGAATATACAAAGTAATGATAATATTATGCTTAATAATAATAATAATTATTATTATTATACAAAGGGCTGTGATGACCAGTAAGGGAAAAAATGTATCTATAGTAAAAAAATAAATAAAAATAAAAATATTAATAAAAAAAAACAAATATATATATACACACACACACACACACAAACACACATCTGCAGGCTACAATACAATAGCTGGGTGGGTCCACATTGTAAAAGAATTCATGACTGTGTTTTTCTTGCGTATAAACCCTTAGCCAGCTGTAAATAGATTCAAATGGGCAATCATGCTCCAAGAATGAGGATCGTTTGTTTGGAATGATTCGGTGAGACGTCGGGCTGTGGTCTGGTTGTGTTTCCCAGCTAACAGCTCGCAGCTGTTGTCATCCACACTCATTTGTTGACCGAAAAAATCGATTCCTCATCATTCCTTAGCGTTATTTATTTCTCCTCGCTTTGGTGCTTTGCCAGTGAAAACAGTACTGATGATGATCTTGCAGAATTTGAAGTGTGCACACTGAGTTGAAGCAAAGTAGCACAACTAAAGCTATCTATCTATCTATCTATCTATCTATCTATCTATCTATCTATCTATCTATCTATCTATCTATCTATCTATCTATCTATCTATCTATCTATCTATCTATCTATCTATCTATCTATCTATCTATCCTAACTTTTGGATTTGGCTGTAGGTGCACAGTTTTTATTCTTTTCGACATTTAAAAACAGCCTCATGTCGATCTTTCCAGTGAGCCTGGCTGATGCCGGTGGAGCTTAACGTGTCTTTAACAAGGACTTCTGCTGCAAATAAATGATGGAAACATCGACATTTTAGGGGGCCGCTGCGTCCGCACTGAGCCAGGTCAGGACACGCAGACACATTTTCCTAGATGGGATTCCACAGAGAGGGCTGTTTATGAGCCGGAGAGGGGACTCTGGCGCTCACATGGTCATTAGTCAAAAAGGAGTTGATATTTCAGACAACAGCTGACTTGGAGTCTTTGCAGTTATCTGCATCTTCAAAACATCAGGGGTGTTACTAACGACGCTTAGTACACTTATAAAGAAACACTTATAAAGAGGCTTCTGCTTTCCATCAGTCCAGGCCCCCCCACTCGCTTGTTTGGCCCTGAATACAATACCTCCACATAAAGTCCCCCAAAAATCTGCAGAGCTGCCGCGGCCAGGATTCGGAACACGGAGACAATATTCTCAGGTTCAAGTGTGCGGTGACCCCCCGTTCCCTCGGGTGTCAGGAACAGAATATTGTTTCTTCTTATTTATACTGGGCCCTCTATTTTAAGAAGTTCCACTAGCCAAGTATGAGAGGCCTTGTGCTTTTGTTTGGCCCTGTCTATATTAGGCTGCAGTCTGTCAGCGTCGCATTGAAAGCTAATGCCGTTGCAGCTTTCTCCTCTCATCCGCCTGTTTCTAAGTTCAGAGGAGATGAGAGCGAGGCGTTTGCTAGAAATTCCTCTAAATCAAAACAACAAGCAATGCATATTTGCAAGATTTGGATTATACCATTCTTCTATGTTTCCATAAATAGCCAAATAAAACTGTGCGATTGATCGTTGTTGTATTCCTTGATTAGATATCCAACCAGGAACCCATAGAAAAGTGGTTCTGATGAAATTCCCTAATGGTCATCCTACACTTGCTGTTGTGTTTTTGGATGCACTCTGCATATGAGAGAGACAGAAATGAGGCAATTTTAGTGTCCGCTCCCAAGTGAGCCTTCAAACTCAGCCTTTGCTGAGCTGAGACAGAATGTCAGGCTTTTGTTCTCAAGCATTTTTCACTTTTTGGATTCCAAAAGATGTTTGGATGTAGCCTCACTTGATTACATGAAGTCATTTCTAAACGTTTGCCAACAGTTTGTTTATGCTGTAAATTAGCTTCACCACCCCATAGCAAATACACTCAGCTGTTCACTGATCTTCTGTCCAAAGTCAGATGGATTGCTATGTTTATGAAATCCATCTCAGACAACATTTGCTGTGATATGATTTATTCAACTTTGAAAAGGTGCCATTAGAGAAGAGGTGAGGTATGCAATTTCAATCCAACACATTTATTAGCACCCCTGAGGCCTTTGTAACAGCTTGAAAAATAAAGGCATGATTGATACAGTTCCCTTTATTTTTTTAATCAAAAACCAGTTTCTGCTTGTGTTTAATCCACCCCACCAACACCAAAAATCGTTCTATGGTCAAATTCACCATCGGTTTATTGGAACCGAATCCCTGGACTGCATCTACAGGATTTTAAACATCTCACCACTACCTCATGGTTACCAGGATGGTCATCCACACTTCCTCTGCTGGGCAGTGATGATATGGACTCAGAAGTAAGCACAAAAAGACTAATGACCAGTGATGGGATCTTTTTTTTGTTTCCATTTGGAAAATTGGGACAATACCCGCATTCAAACAAAAGAAAAGGAATAAGCTGGATCCCAGTCCCAGTCCTAAGTCACAGTTTGCACAATGCCTGGCTCGTCTCGTTGCTTATTTTCCTTATAAAGATCAGTTTCCCTTCCATATGCCACGTCATGTCAGGTATCTGTTGCAGTGTTAAGCATTTTCTCAAACCCGCTTAAGAAAAAATCAAAAAGTTCCTTTAATTAGCTACCCTAGAGTCAGTCTATGTATGCAGTGTTGTGTTTTTATCTGCAAATGTCAATTTGGCAGCTTTGTTGTTTAACTGAAATCAAGCGGTTTGAAGGTTTTCTTACAATCCGACAGGTGTTAGGCGGGAGACAAAACACATCCATGCCAGCCTTCTGTCGTAACGCGTGCGTGTCTCTCAGAATTTAATTTGGAACCGAGAAGATAGGAGAGCTGGGAGAGCTGAAAGCCAAATGTGGGTCTCTGTGTGAGTGTGCGAGACAAGTCTGGCTGGAAAAGCTCATTCCTGCTCCCATAAATGGGGTCCAAGATGAAGCTCGGGTTTGGGGATGTGTCTGATTTTTATGGTTGGAAAGTGGGACATTTCAACATGAATATAGTTTCTTTGTGTTAGGCTGCAGACTGGATGGAAAATCCAGCTGGAGCCATCTCTGGATGGACTCTTAATTTTTCCCCGTCAACAAAATGCTTCCTGTGTTTGCCAATTAATGTGGGGCGTCTGTCAGAATGTAAATTATTACAATGTTTTTTACTTATTTCAAGTTTGTACAGTGATGGGCTTAACCCACAGTAGGCTTAAACCTAATCTCTAAAAGCTTTGTACTCAACTAAGTGTAATGCATCTAGGATATTATGGAGAACCCTAGCCAGATAAACAATAATCATAGCAATTAATCACTGTCTTTAAGCAGTTTTTCTGTTGAACTGTGGCCAGAAAGACTGCGTAGATGTGAAACATTCCCAATTTGGGTCAACAGGATAGGTCACACCTGCTGACAGTCCTATGTGGTGCTCTTTGTCCATGCATCTGGAGAACTAACTCCAGAACTTTCCATATTAGTCTAAATCAGTTTTTACTTTACATACCTCCATGCCATCTGTCTGCACCAGTTTCATAATACCACGATTCTTTATTTTGACCTTCTAAAGCAGGATATCAATGCTTCCGTAAACAATTCATACGGCACGGCGAGTCCTCGCTGACAGCTTGACGATGGAGGTGAGGGTGAAGGGGAGACGGGGGGATTTAGACCCTGTCACCAGTTCTCACATCGAGCGGTCTCACTCGGTCTTTTTCTTGTTCTGGTTCTGCTTCTGTCACTCTATTAACAAGCGCCTAGGGATCTCGAATCAGGCGTCTAGTGACCAGCTTAGGTTTCTCAAGCTGCGAACAAGTGCTTTCTGTTTCTCTGTTGCACAGTTTAGCTGACGACCCTATCGTGGCATTTGGAGAGATTTCTTAAAAGCTGGACGGTATTTTGTCTTTGTAATTCTCTGTGAAGCCAGTTTACTGGTGTTATACTCAGCCCCATCCCTATGCTAAGGTTTCTTTCGGTTTTTAAGGAGTCTATGAATGCTTCCTCTAACCGAAACCAGGGTATTGTAGCATGGAAAAACCTAACCATGAGAGAGACTATGTGTTTAAGGATATCATTAACTACATTTTTCCTGTTTGTGTGAACACAATATCAAAATATGGAACAAGATCAATCATAAACAATTGTTCACATAAGCACATTTACAACCTTCAATAACACAAATAATTCACTCTGCAAAGAGTATGGCTCAGTTTTCAAGGCTCTACACAGGGTAACGAAGAGCGTGTTCAGTGGAAAGAGCCAGATATAGCTTGTTTTTGTCATTTTAGTAGCATAAGATAATTAAAAAATCTGAAGTTCTGAAGAATGAGAGTTATTATTTGGATCAAATGTCACAAATGAAAATTATGACTTGTGTGTGTGAAAAGTGACATTTCACTTTGTTTGGTTTCAGGTTTACAGAGAATTTCTACATTAAATTAATTAAATTTCCCAAAAATAATACAGAAATAATTACAGGATTAGCAGATTTTTAAAAAGTTACCGGTAAACTAATTCTGAGTTATAAAAACTAATTGAGTGACAAAGTAAATGAATAGCTAAATTGTCAAATTTATAATTAAAAATACATAGTTATTATAGTATCAGTTGTTTTATTTATTCAGTAGCGCTTATTATAATTTAAACATATTGATTTAGTTGTTTGTATGTTTACATTTATTTTGGATAATGACAGTTTTCATTTTCCTCATGAGCTAAATTTTAAAATGTTTATTTAGATTTTTTGTTTGCACAAAACACAGTGATAGCACCTTTTCAAAAGCGGATCAGTTTTAGCCCAAATTAGGCTTCTATGCAACTTCATGGTGCCATGCTTTGAGCAGTTCCCTAAGTAATGGCAAATGGTTTATTTCACCTCTGTTTGGATCAGAGGCAAAGACTTGTTTTCTATTCGTCCAGAGAAAGAAAGATTTGTTGACATGAACTGGTCCACACATAAGAAATAAAAAAAACATTATGAATAATTACGAATGTGAAAATGCATCACTTCTAACCTTTTAGTCTTCCCAGTGATTTCAGCATATGATGTTCCTAAAGTGTATTTGGTTAAAATTGGTGCTAGTCTCTCATGTCAGAAGCTGCCACACTTTGGGAAGACAGAGGGATTCTTTATGACTAAATAATTTAAAAGATTGGAAAAAGATTTATTTAATATCCTTATGTTTTCTGTTCTTCCTGACACATGGTTCCGAGGCCAGAGGAGGTGCTACCAGAGGACCCTGCTTGGAAGCCTCATGCTTCTCTTGTCAGCAGGAATTCACTCTCAGGCTGAGAGTGTCTGTGGTCAGATAGATGTGTTCACATGACAGCGTTGCTGCTGGGGAGGGAAGGCGGTGTTGAATGGAGTAGGTGCTTGTTGCGTAACTCTTCAGGCTCTTCAGATACGACTTTCCCGGACAGGTTGTTCCTGCAAACGGGACAATGTCGGACGTAGTCCTCGTACTGGAATCGGGCTCTCTTAAAGTTGGCAGTTTGCCCAATTTCCTAGTTTTATTTAAGTCTTGAGTTCACACTGGTTGCTGCTCCCTGTCAATTGTCGCTTTTGAATTGTAAATATCCTAAATCACCAGCTAAGAGTAGCTGGCAGTTTCTTTTGTATTTATACTGGCCTATGTAATCATCTCAAGGGGGAAATTATAGGTCAGGTGGTTTGCTTCTGAAGGTCATGAAACATATTTGTCCTCCCAATGTGCCATCCGTTAAACAAGCCCGGCTATGTGTTAATTTATTCTGGTTTGGCGACAGATGGCTGTAGCCGCTCCGAAACCCTCACTTGGCGAAACACGGCAGGCGATACAGCTCATCATGGTCCACAGTTAGACGGAGGCAGGATGGTTGCGTGCTTCAACGCCACGGGGGGGATGTCTAAAGAATAAATTCGAAGTGATAAACATGTGTCTTAAATAAGAACAGTAGCCGGATGAGGTCATGCGTCGACCGTTGGCTTCTTCACATCCCCCCGGTGTCTGTTTTCAACACTCACCTGAGCCCGAGATGTGGATCCAAAGTCGCAGTTCATGTTCTGCCTCCAGAGACATACTTGTGCCGTGATGTGAAAGTCTGTCTGCAGGCTTATTTTAGCTGTCGTACTCGTCTGTGTTGACCTTAAATGGTTATAAGGTGAATCCGGCTACAATTATCTAAAAGCACAACACCATAACTGTTGTTTTTCCTTGAAGTATATGCTCTCCTTTGTTCAAATTTGAATTTTACTCAGCAGGCCTTGGTGAAAAGTGATTGGGTTCACATTATTTCATTGAATCACTTGACAAATGTGCAAAAATGCAGAGGCTGTGTAGGTTGTGCGCTTGTAGATGTAATGTTAAGTTATTATCATTCTCTCCCCTTTGTTCTGAGGGCATCTTCACCATGTCTTTGTCCCTGGGAGTCTGGGTAGTAGGATTTAGAGAATGGGTGTATACGAAAAGCAACCGGGGATCCACGGACATTTATTTGTACACTGAGACCAAAAGGTGCAGCTATTTGAGAAAACCTGAAAACGAACGTAATACAACCAAAACACTGAAGAGAAACAGAACTTGACCATAAATGTGGAAACAAAGGAACTAGAAGTAAGCATAGGAGACATGAGGACAACTAGCACAACTGAAAAGGAGCAAAGAAACCAGAAAGCTTAAATCAAGAGGAAAGTAACAGCTGATGAAGGGAGTGGAGCAGATGATCAGACCGGAGGGGAAACTAAGGAAACTATGGATGATGAACAAAATGATAAAAATACGGTCTAAAAGAAACCACAAACACAAGGATAAAACACAAATTGGAAGAAACCGATCAAAATCTACAAAAATACCAGAACCCGTGACACACTTCCTCACAGAACTTTTAAAATTCCCACAGGGTTGCCGGACTTGGTTTCTGCACAGCTCTTTAAAGGTCCCTGCACTGTACTTCCAAACAAGACATCCTGAATGTTTTCCACCTGTGAGTAATCTTTCTCTGCGCAGAACGAAGCGCTCCAAAAAGTTTGTAAATGGCCTCATAGGCTTTCCCAGGTTGATGGCCAGCAAAAATAGCTTCTCTAAGATCATCGGAGACAACAAGTACCCAAACTGACACGACCTGTTCAATCACCTATATTTTAAGGTTGATAGAAGAAATAACAGAGGCCACACCTCCATTTTCCTTATTTTAAATAAGCCTTTGGTTTCAGCAAATAATGACAGTGTTATTAATAGATACAATAATGCACTT
Source organism: Menidia beryllina (assembly GCA_013363375.1). NCBI lineage: Eukaryota > Metazoa > Chordata > Actinopteri > Atheriniformes > Atherinopsidae > Menidia > Menidia beryllina. The sequence goes on along the minus strand of JABUIW010000035.1, from coordinate 1,558,184 downwards.
TGTTCATCTTTGGTTGTAATGATTTAACTTTTAAGATTTGGTAAAGATCAAGTAAAAAAAGTAAAAAATAAAAATCTAAAGAAAACAACAACTTTATCAGGCAACTGCCATGACATCTTCAAAATATGGACAATTTTATCAGTGAAAAAGACATCCCTTCTTAAGGAAACCGGGCAGGACACAAACGTCTGGGAACTTGTCATGGGGCCAAACTGCTCTCCCAACAAGCCTAGTGTTTTTTGGGGGGTTGCAACCTGGTTTTAAGTTTTTTTTATTAAAAGCAGATTGGCGATTGAAGTTAGGTTTAGGGTTCGAGACGTGGATTGCGTCAATGGTACGCCCCTACAAGGATGCGTGAGCATTTGTAGAGTCGAAAACTGTGTGCATTTACCAGTTACTGATGAGAAAGTCGTATTTTTGGTGGTTGCCACGAGGCTGCAGCGCTAATTACAGCAGATACCTTATTCCCACAGATGTTAGGTATCACAGGTGTTGAGCTGGATGCATGTGTGCGTCTGCAGCAGCTTTTTCAGCGCCCCCAGGTCTGTCCATTTTTTTGATACGTACAAAATTCGGAAAGCGTGACCGTAAAACCCCTGTGGACCATGTGTGTTTAAATTCAGGCTCGGTGGTGGGCCGTAGCGTCACGTGTTCCTGTGTTTTGACCAGCCGTCAGAACCGAGGCGCCACGACTGGCTCAATAAAACCGGGGGCCGGCACGCACGTGCACATGCTCGTACGTACACGGGAAGAGGAGAGCAGAACCAGCAGAACTTAGTCAACAGGCCAGACGGCTTGACGACAACTCCGTGGCCTGAAACAAGGTGCTGATGCCATCATCTCGGAGCCAGAGGCCCCGACACATCACCGGGGGGTGGAACCAGTCCGCTCAAAACTGCTGGAACTGGTTTTCTCTGTGTATTTGTTATGACTATGTAAGGCATTATATCTGGTATATATAAAAGCATAAGTTATGCTGGTTATTTTTGCGCTAATTTATTTGTTTTTGTTCTCATTGTCATTAGAGCTGTGAGAAAACTGAATGCAGAAATACATGACCAACCCAAACCCACGAAGAGTCAATTGTAGGACCAGTGTCATAAGTCTGAGTATGGTAATAAATCCATGAAAATATTCAAAAAGTTCTGTCGGTTACCATTAAATATTCTCTCTAATTTTTCCTTAAACCAGTTGGCCTTTTTTGGAAGGAGCTTTTTGGTGCTTGGCTGTTTGGAGATACAGTGGTCTGCAAAAGTTTGGGCAACCTTGTTAATTTCCATGATTTTCCTTCATAAATCGTTTGTTCTTAGGATAAAAAAAATCAGTTAAATATATGATATAGGAGACAAACACAGTGATATTTGAGAAGTGAAACGAAGTTTATACCATTTACAGGAAGTGTGCAATAATTGTTTAAACAAAATTAGGCATGTGCATAAATTTGGGCACCACAATAAAAAAAATAGCTCAATATTTAGTAGATCCCCCTTTTGCAGAAATAACAGATTCTAAACGCTTCCTATAGCTTCCTATGAGAGTCTGGATTCTGGTTGGAGGTATTTTGGACCATTCCTCTTTACAAAACACCTCTAATTCATTCAGGTTTGATGGTTTCCGAGCATGGACAGCTCTCTTTAAGTCACACCACAGATTTTCAATAATATTCAGGTCTGGGGACTGAGATGGCCATTCCAGAACGTTGTACTTGTTCCTCTGCATGAATGCCTTAGTAGATTTTGAGCAGTGTTTAGGGTCATTGTCCTGTTGAAAGATCCAGCCCCGGCGCAGCTTCAGCCTCGTCACTGTTTCCTGGACATTGGTCTCCAGAATCTGCTGATATTTGTTGGAATCCATGCATCCCTCAACTTTACAAGATTCCCAGTCCCTGCACTGGCCACACAGGCCCACAGCAGGATGGAACCACCACCACATTTTACTGTAGGCAGCAGGTGTTTTTCTAGGAATGCTGTGTTGTTTTTCTTCCATGCATGACGCCCCTTGTTATGTCCAAATAACTCAATTTTAGTTTCATCAGTCCACAGCACCTTATTCCAACTTGTCCAGATGTGCTTTAGCATACCTCAAGCGGCTTTGTTTGGGATGTGGGCGGAGAAAAGGCTTCCTCCGCATCACTCTTGCGTACAGCATCTCCTTGTGTAAAGTGCGCGTAATAGTTGTACGATGCACAATGACTCCATCTGCAGCAAGATCATGTTGTTTGTCTTTGGTGCTGGCCTGTGGGTTGACTTTGACTGTTCTAACCGTTCTTCGCTTCTGTTTATCCATGACTTTCCTTGGTGTGCCACTTCGAGGCTTAACTTGAACTGTGCCTGTGGTCTTCCATATTCTGACTATGTTCCTAACTGTCGAAACAGACAACTCATATCTCTTAGACAGCTTTCGGTATCCTTCCCCTAATTCATGATGGTGAACAATCTTTGTTTTCAGGTCATGTGACAGTTCTTTAGAGACTCCCATGTCGCTACTCTTCAGAGAAGGTTCACAGTGGAGGGAAACTTACAATTGCCCCCCCTTAAATACTCTCTCATAATTGGGTTCGCCTTGTGTGTGTAGGCCAAGGGTCACTGAACTTCCCAAACCAATTTTGAGTTCCAATAATTGGTTCTAAAGATTTTGAAATCAGTAAAATGACAACAGTGCCCAAATTTATGCACATGCCTAATTTTGTTTAAACAATTATTGCACACTTCCTGTAAATGGTATAAACTTCGTTTCACTTCTCAAATATCACTGTGTTTGTCTCCTATATCATATATTTAACTGATTTTTTTTATCCAAAGAACCAATGATTTATGAAGGAAAATCATTGAAATTAACAAGGTTGCCCAAACTTTTGCAGACCACTGTAGGTAGGCTCTGCCGAGTGGAAAAAAAAAAGAACAGTTTCAGACCTATTAATAGAAGAGAATATACACTATTGTCATTGCAAGGTCCAACAATATTTTTTTTTGGGAGGAAAAAATTGTACTGATTACCGTTTAGGCATATGCACTATTAGCATTATGTGAGGAACATGGTAGAAACACACAATGGTTTGAATTAATATTGGCGGATTGCAGATGGATATTTAATAAAAAAGGTAATTTAACATAGGAAACACCTAATCCATCGAGGCTACATTATCTTTAGCATATTATGATATGAGGCCTTAACTTTGGCGTTTTTTTCCTTTGGCCAAGCACCAGCAGCTGAGTAAGCGCCAGTTCTTAAAACTGAACAATTAACACTTCATCATAGGCTGACCTCTAAATTTAACCAAGCTTCTCCTTCTGACCAGAGCTGGTTTGGAGGAGCACCTGCTGTTTACTTTATTTTTACCTCTGTGAAGTTATAAGAAAGAATGGAATGTGCAAGGTTGCCCAGACTTTTCAAACTTAAGCGCAACTCGAAGTGTTTTACAAGAAAAAGCAACAACAAACTTATAAAAAACAAAAGCGTACAATGAAACAGAGTATACAAGATTAAAGGTTCAACAATTCATGTAAGCTTCCCTTCTAAAATATATGAAATATTATTTCGAGGCCTTGGCACAGACGCCTGACCCAGAGAGACAGCAAAAATTCTAAGTAGCTTCAGCTCATGCAGCTTGATTTGCTACTCTTACTCCTCTGGGTCTGCAGTAGGTGGGGTAAAAAGGGTGAGATGAGCTGTGTGTAACACAGAATAAACCGCTCGTACCTATCCAACTTCAATGGCTAATTGACACTGGCTTGATTTTGGGCACAAACTGAAACAACTTAGCCTCCGATCTATTAAGTGGATGCGATGCATTCTACATCCAGAATAAAAGTTCTCACATAAGATGTCCTTGAAATGGTTGACTTGGTTTAAAGTTACTTTTTAAAGAAATTTCCAGAATAAAGAAAGGTAAAGTATTGGTTTTTCAGAGTATCCATATGATCATATATGGAGATAGAGGAAATAAATCACCTTGAAAGAATGCGTTTTAGGGAAAATGTCATTTAATAATGCATTTTATATACAATATACTCACAAACAAATTGCCATTACCTAAGTGAATGACAACATCAGCCTAAGCAGCAAAGCTGGTATCAACCTTTTGTATGGAGCTGATGCCCTTCATAAGTTAGGATTTCTGGGTATATCATTTAATATTTTTGTATTTTTTAGACCCTAGTAGGTGGGTGGAAGTGGGGTTAGGGGGTCTGCACCGTCACCTCCGGTCCTGGTTCGAGTCTCCGAGGGAACTGTGTATGATTAATAGTAAAAAAAAGCTGAAAAGACAAATACCAACAACTCTAGCTTTGGTAACTGCGTTGAGTGTGGTCTACAGAGAAACATCTGGGTTCTCTCCACGCTAAACCCACCTGATAATAACTTGTGTGGTAACGGTGTTAGATCAGATCATAGTTTATGAACTCCCTTTTTTTTTTTATCTCGGCACGCTTTTGTTGTGCAGTTTCAGCAGTGAGACGGCAGAAAGTGTTCTTTCTGTTTATTGTCTTATGTTTCCACTTGCTCCAAAAAAAAATGAGGTCCACTTTTTATGGGCAGGAGTACATTGTACTCCAGACACTCGGGCCTGCAGCTAAACATGTGGAGGTAGTTTATGATGAAAGACAGACTTGCCTGTGTGAGTGCTGATGCACTTATTTAGACTACACACATTGGATGTGTTTATTTGCTGCTTTTGACCTCGCATTTTGTCCAGTCTCACCATGACTCCCAGTCCGGTTTGAATAATCCCCAGTGGGCTTCGGGGCAGAAAGTTGGAGAACCACTTTATGTGATGCTGCTCATTACATAGATGTTCAATGGGCAAAAACAAAGTAGAAGTCCCAGTACAAACTGCAATCATCTAACAACAAGTCATTAAAATTCAAAGATTTATACCAGACTTACCCATGTATATTCAATAATTATCTACAGATTTAATGAGGCAATGAGTCACTCAGACTTGGACCAACTAGAGGTGCAACATGAATTATAAGGAATTAAAAGTGTTGGAAAGCATTTTACTGAAACCAATATAGTATCTCCCTTTCCAGCTATGTGTATTTGACAAATTGATAACTTAAATAAAATTGGCTGCCCAAAAACAGATTCAGACCCTCCAAAGGGACTTGAGATTGCTTTGGAAGATTAGCCTTTTTTGTGATTGTGAAATGGGGGACCCATGTCTTTTTTAATTCCCAACTGCGTTCCCGCCCTGTTATTTAGACCCATGGATAAACTGTTTCTCCCATTAAGGGTTTAAAATCTTCTCTACACTGGTTGCATTGATGTGGGTTCTTCTCATCCAAAGCCTAGAATTACTAAGAGCCATTTACATCATCGTGACAGTGCCTTTAAGGAATGAACAATATTTCCCATAATCCAACAGCCAGGAATTATCCAAAGATTTAAATGCTGTAAAGATTTACTGTAGAAAGAAGCACTAAGTGTCACTGTATTGATTTTCCAAGGCTCCTAATAGACTCAAAACCCACAATGTACTGGTCTGATACAACACCCCTCCCAAAAAAAAAACGTTTAATTAATGTCTCTTGGATATAATAAGATTCTAAATGTTTTTATTGTATGAAAAAATGTTACACTTTGGTGGTAATATTACCTATGATGTACATTTTACGTTCAACAATTGACTTAGTCTTATTTCTTATGGTATCCTCCATTTTTCAAATGACTTTTGGTCGTTTATTGTAATTTTTCTGAAATTCTTACAGGTGTATATAGGTGCCAAACCTACTTATCCTCATCAGGGATTGACCTGGATTCATCCTAAGCCCAACAGTTTGCTGTTTTCTGCTGCTCATCTGCTTAGTGGAACAGCGTTGCATTCCCTTGAACCCCAAAAGGGTTCTCTGCCCCCAGTTTCCACTGAAGGGATGTCGGTTAATTAGCTCTTTTGAGCTATTTTGAGTGGGTTAAAAAGGTTTTAGTTTGGCTGAGAAACGTGGTGGTGATCTCCATGTTTTTAAGTCTGACTGACTGACAGACAAAGTCCAGTTAAACCCAAAAATGAATTACTCTTAAGATGTGGCGTCTTGCAGGAACCGTTTTAGCCTCTGTATTTTTGAGAGTTAAAACTCACCGCCATCTCCAAGGGAACAAATCTTGAGCTACAACATAGAAGGATGACATAGGCTGTACTGGGTCGCATTTTTCGATGATGACTCTTCGGCGATTAGTTAGAATTTTGAAACGGGGCCGCTGATGTCAGTTCCCACACAACAGCGCAGAGACTCATTCAGCCATTTGTCTGAAACGCCTCGCTGTCAGATTTTCCACACAAGGGAGTAAACACGTCCCTACCCTTGTTTCCCCAAACTACCCGTCATCACAGGCAAATGAGGGTGTGCTTCAATCATTTTTACTGCCAGTCACTTGAAGATTTGATGAGTCTAAAAAAAGACTCCTTTAATTAAAAGAATTCTATTCAGAACACCGTTTGATCAGACATCATTCCCCTTGCATTATACTGGCTGTTCTTGATTTATTTGCACATCATCATAACTATTTATGAAGTATTGACTTACTTTACACCTCTAAGCAATACTGCATTAAATAAGTATGTGCAATGGAATAGTTCAAACTATCCAGGCTTGGTTTCAGCTCATTATGTAGTAACTGGTCACAAGAAACTGACAAAATAATGTGATTTGGGGCTATGTAAAAGTAGTAGAAACAGACTGGACACTGGGTTGCCTTGCCAATTTTTCCTTGCCTGTGTCGCCTAGTGCTTGCTCATGGTGGGAATTGTTGGGTTTCTGTAATTAACTTCAGAGTAGGGTCTGACCTGCTCTGTTTGGTAAGTGCTGTGAGACAACTGTTGTTGTGATGTGGCGCTATATAAATAAAATTGAATTGAATTGGGTTCTGAGGCACGTACCCGTTTCTTTCACAGCCCTGAGATAAAAAAATATAAAACCTTACAGAACATAATTCTTCATATGTGTTATGAAATCATTTTAAAGCCAAAAACGAGTTACATTTTTGGCATAAAACTAGTGTCTCTGCTGTCATTTAAACTACTGCCTCCTTAAAGTGTCACCCCAAAGATCAGCTACTCCACCTGCAAACTGCCCGAATGCCTCCGATGCATTGTTTAGCTTCTCCTCGGTGCTTTAAATATCCTTCTCTAGCTTGGGTGGCAACTAATTCTTTCCACCCTACTGATGGTAAATCCTGGTGTTAAAAACAAATGGGGGAAGTGAAAGGGGTCAGAACCCCATGGCCACGTAAGCCCTGGTGAAATTCCCCAGCTGCCCTTGAATCATGCGGCGATGTGGATGAAATAAAGGAGAAATGGCCTCGATTTGAAACCGCTTCCTCTGTTGAGACCATACCAGGCCTCTGTGGGGCACCCTAAGCTTAAATCCTGCCTGGGAATAAAGGAAGGTATGGTTTACATGGTAAAAGATGAGCTGGTTTGAGGACAGGATCATAGTGACAGTCATACAAAATGATGACAGTATTTACTTATCAAATCAGTGATTTTTCCTAATACTACCAAAGTCTTTGTACAGTGTCATGTAGAGATCTCAGTCTGTACAAGGTAACAGTATATGTACATATTTAAAAATCTGAATATCCAAAACCTAGCTGGAATCGTCTGTAAACCCATGTATTCTTAAGTGGGCACAGTTTGATAGGATATCTTTTAAAATAAATTTGGGTCGTTTTAGACCTAAATAGTAACTTGCAGCCTCTTGTTGTTTTTTCCCCTGAATTTTAGATGGCTGGAGGTGAGTGTGGCCAACCTAACGTGCACCAGCTACTGGGTGGTGTACCTCCAGGTCATCCAGGAGGCGGTATGGCCAGGAGGAGCCCTCCCCGTCACCCCGCAACCTGAACGCAGCCAGCAGCAGAAGGACGCCACCAAGAAACAAGCGTTAGACTGTCTGATGAGAGTTCTACCAGGTACACAACGGTGGCCGACTCATAATGACACATTTTAGGCTCTCTAGTGTTGAGATAGAGTTCTCTTGTTCTTGGAAAGGACCCTTCTTTGGAGGGTTGCGTGTGCCAGCCATTTACAGAGTTTTCCATCAGTAGCCATGTCTTTGTTTCTTTAGATCTGGTCTCGGACATGTTGGGCTCAGAAAAGTACAAACTCACTTGGCAGAGTGCTCTAGACTCTTTTCAAGACTCGTCCATTAACAGGTAACCGCACACCGTACGGTCAATGACGATTTAAGGTATACAGTTCCAATCAGAGACCATATGTACTTGGAGTGGAGTTGAATGCAGGCTGATTGTGGTTTGGATTAGAAAGAAGAAATCGGAATTGGAATTAATATACTAACTTATTTTTGCTAATTTCTAAATCCACTTATGGTAGGAAATATTCATATTAGATCAGTAACATGAATATATCAAGTTACACACTTAAATCAGCGACCCAAAATCTTCCCAAGTATTTTAAGATTCTAAGTACAAGTTCGACAATCTTCCTGTTAAAAAATGTGAACGTTATACTCTACTTTAATCATTGTTAATTAGAGAAAGGCTTTACTACAAAAACTAAGACTGTTCATCTTGTGCTCCCACAGACACCTGGTCTACTGTTTGTTGGATCTTCTGTTGGACTTCCTGGTTCCTGAAATCCCGGAGGAGGACTTCCAGAGAAGCCTCCTGCAGGCGCACTGTAAGAACCCCGAGAAAATGCTGGCATGAGGAGACCCTGTCGAAATGCAGGTGTGCTTTTCCGTCACCCCAACTGATCCACGACCAACCGATGAGTGGAGGGCAAGCTGCTCCCATCCCACCAATCTTTTGCCGTGGACTGTAAGCGACTGTTTCTCATCGGGCTCATTATCCCCTCTCCTTACTTCTAACCCTCGAGGTTTCACCGATCTGTGTCTGATTTTGTTTTCATGCGGCGACATGTGGTGCTCTCGCACGTGGTGTCCTGTACTTACAGACACAATCAGGCCCACGCCAGATTTGATGTAGATCTGATTACACCAGAGCACCTGGTTTGCGTTTGATCTCAGAACACGTGTGACGTGCTGCTGGGATCTAAACATGAGGCAAAGTCTCTTCCAATCTCCAGATCCTGCCCCTTCCTGCCCGCTAAACTCCCCAGCTTTAACTAAACTAACTTCAGATGGCCTTCACACTCTGTGTTCATCCCTTCTACACTTTGGGAAGACATCCTCTTTCCTTTTTTTCCTCATTTGGACTTTTCCACTTCAGTGCTCCAGTATGTATCTTGGTACAGGGACATAATAGATGTATACATCTTTGCATTGGCCTTTATCATCAGAATAGTAGTGAGTAGTTATCAGTCACCAGTGTTCTAGTCCTAAGAGTGGGGCTTTTTCATGACTGACACCAAAAATATAATCAGTTAAACTGTTCGAACCCGAACACACCGCAAAATTAGAAAAAAAAGCCTCACTACTTTTTCACGTTTTGTGTTTGTTTGAAACTGATTTGGCCACGATTGTCTCCATGGAAAATGTTGTGAGTCATTAGTCTAAAAATGTCCATGTTAAAACCTAAGAAGTTCATTTTTGTAATAAGTCCAGGGCTTGAAATGGAGTTAAAAATCTATTATACGGGATACAGAGGATGCACAGCAAGTCCAATCAACTTACAAGCTGGAGTGGTGTCACCACAAAGTTAACTGCCACTCAATGGGTTTTCTTTCACATCTCCACTTACTTCAGTAGCTGTCAAAGAACTGAAAATGTTGAACGTTCTTTAAGAAAGACTTCACAAACTATGTTACAATATACACAATTCTTAATATTTCTGTCACAGAGAGTATTAAACACAGTATGGGAATTTATGAATGAAGTATCATGAGCTTCTAAAAACATGAATAATGATAATATTTCAAATTGTAAATGAAAATCAATTTAATTATTACTGGTATTCCAGTGCTCTGCACTCAATCTGTTAATGTTTTTTTGTCTTTTGTTGTAAATTCTGGTAATTCTGTTACAGTTTTCAGCATATTTATAAACCTATTTATTTGCTTAAATGTATAATTTATTATCACTTCTGTCTGAGCGACGTGCCACGGCTGAACGGGGAGGACTGTCCTCGTCGGATTGTTCAGCCACTGTGTGACTACTGCCTGTTAAGCAGTAGCAAAGCAGTCGACGGCTTTGTTTGATGTCAAATAGGGTCAAATGTTGTCTAATGTTGAATATGTTCTTGATTGTTAGATTTTGTCTTAATTTTCTTGCTTTTGTTGATGAAGGATGTAGACTTATGGGAAACCGACAGCTCAATTTTAGTCTCTTCTGATTGCACTTGTGAAAAAAAACGTTAATCTGCATTATAAATCGTCAGAGCAGGTAAATCATTTTCTCCTAATTTGTCATGAAGCGGATTATTATGTCACCAAATCAGTACCTCATCAGAAGAATATGTATTCTCATATAAAAAACAAACAAACATTTGACACAAGAATTGCTGCATTATCAATGTGCTCACCTTTCAAAAGTCAAATCCTGGTCACTTAGTTGGTTCCCACTTAGTGTCAAATGATGAATAAAGCAGCATATGCTTTAATGGTAAAGTGCCCTTGTATTTGAAACAAACCACATGGCAAAATAATTTATAGCACTACTGTTAAAATTATAGTTCTTAGGTAGTTTATGGTCATGTTCAGCCAATCGGCTTGTAGGAATCCTAAACTCTTAAGGATATGGTAAAATCCTGTTTTTGTCATAACCTTTTTACCAAAAAGTCTAGTACCTCAGTCCTTCAAATTGGCCTGATCCTTGTGAGTTCAATAAAGTGTTCCTTTAAAGGATTTATGGCCATTAGTAACTTTGGTCCCAGAAGGGAAAGGGGCACCTTATTCCTTCAAAACACAGGGGTGGGGTAAAAGTAGTTAAATCAAAGGAGTCTGGGTGTGGCAGTGCAAAAGAAGTTCAAAACTAAGAAGTAAAAATAAATAAATAGATAAATCTATGTTCTTATCTGAACACGTCTAGATATAGAAACAGTCCATAACTGATGAGACTTCAATTTTATTTCTTTAAAACCCAGTATCATAATATATTGTGAAACAAACTATTCATTTCAGAATAATTATGTTGTATTGAAATGAAAAGTATTTCATCACACAAAATAGCTTTTCTATTAGAAACATTTGGTGTCCAAAAGAGCTCTCTGTGTCATGTGTTATAGTAAAATATTTTGCAGAAACATAAAAAGGCCTTGCTCAAGAGTAAAACGTTTGAAACCAGAGCCTTATTTGGAAGAATCAGACTACTACAGCTTAGTTAATCTCTCATTTGATTTGAAATGCTTTTTTTTTCTCAGCGCTTTACATATAACACCAAATAATGCACAAAACAGCCACACTTTCTTCAGTATAGTTCAGACGACACAACTTTGACTCGGCCTCTTTCGCTATGTTAAAAATGGGACGTTGATCATTTCCGCATCCTGACACGGTTTCCTCTACGTTAGACCCTGTTTTTGGCGTTTCTTCGCACTGGGACATGGGAACAGATTGTTATGTCGTGCATGTGATCACCGTCTTGCAAGTTATCTCCTGCTCGTTTCTCAGCACACAATAAAGTTACCAAACGTGACTTATTAAAGCTTCAATTGCTGTTCACACTGATTATTTTCCTGGTCCAAGGAATGGGCGATACGTTTTTACAAGAGGCTGGCGAGCGGTATGTTTTATGAGATTTTTACTTTAATTATCTGGATGTTCACCAAAAACCTGCTTGACCTCATCAGTCATGGAGGAACCCTGTTTTACCTTGTTTACTCTTTTGTGGAGACATGTTTTTCATCCGACGCGCTCCCTCAGCTCCTCGTCCGTTTTCTGCGCTTGCAGACTTTTGATATCAATGATAAAGTTTCTGATTAGAGAGGGAACAATTTATTGGTTTGGTGCTGGAGGCTTAATGTGCATTGCTGAGAAATCCTCTCAAGTCAGATTAGCAGATAAAACTGTAAAATAACATCCAGGATCAGATGAAAGTACTGAGACAGGAATGAGGCAATGTGATTAAACGTTTACACACTTTGGACTTCGGATTTTCTTCAGAACAGCTGTTTTGAAGAAAATATCCTTAATCATGGGCCACGGCTAAGAATTTTTTTTTTTTCAGGATTTCGCCAGAAGTCCTTCACATTGTTTTTAATTTAGTGTGATTCATGTCAATATTTATTCTTATGCAACTTTCTACATGTTGATATCTGTAAATAGCTCATAACTAAGATCAATTCTCAGTGTTCTTAAGATACTTGAATTAAAAGACTTCACAGTGCATCATGTTATACTCGCCATCACGATTTACCCTCCCTGTTCTGGAGCTTCTGAAAATGTTGAACACCGAGGCTGAGGAATGAAATCGGACAAATAAAAACCACTCTGCGTAAGTATGAAATATCTGAACCAAGGCAAAGGGGATGGACCGCTCCAAAGTTGGAAAATTGGAACAAGAATGGTTGGTTATATCGCCAGCTGTGTACCACTGCTGACCGAAACAGAGACAACTCCATTTGACGGGATTCTGGAAAGGTCCAAAACTAAGGAACAAAGGTCAGCTTAAGAAATTCACAATATCAGCCCCCCAAAAGCAAAGGATGCTGGGAAAATAGCTTATTATCTTCTGTCATTGTCGATCAAATGACTGATGCTTGATTTTGGCTACTTTTATGAAGTTTTGTTTGGCTCCCACTGCCCAAAAACATGAAGGTTAGGTTAATTGGACACTCGATTGATCCAATGCAATTGGCCGGGACACACTATGGCCAGCAGTGAAGTCTGTCCCAGGAGGACAGTGGTCCATAGACATACTATACTCGGATAAGACCTCAAAATAATACCCGGGTAGCCATAAAAACAGTAAATACGAACACTCAAACTCTTTCCTTCACCTCAAAGGTGGATACTTTCTTTAGTACTTTAACTTTTAAAAACTACGCTTTACTATATTAGTATTGCTAATAGATGGTTGTTGGGCAATAAAATGTGTTAATGTCCAATTTTATGACATATCTCCCTGTTAATGAGAAGTTTCAACTAAATGATGGTATCCAGCTCTCCATGCCTAGAGTGAATGCGGGTATTTTTAGGGTTGAGCAGGATTAAGGGTACTACACCTCACAAGTAACTCACAATACAGGAAGTTTAAGACATGTCAGCAGTGAATGACAAAGATGAAGGTGTCATGGTTCCAGTGTTACACAGGGACTCGGTGGAAGACATTTGTTGATTTACAGGTGGAACACAAAAAGTATAACTGTCCATGCATTATTTGGGCATGTCGAGAAGCTGTTTAGGGATATCCTGTCGTTCTTCCAGGAAGTGAAGGAAACCAACAGCAACACTGGAGTCAAACAGGATCATGACCTATACAAAAGACTTGCTCTCCCGAAAGTTTGAAAGCTACCTTAGAGACATGGAGAAAACCAGCCAATCAACAGATCACACAGATGCACAGTTTAGGAAATTAATGTTCATCAGTGACTGACTTCAGCATGAGCAAGTTTACATAGAAGCTGTATGCTCTTTGTCCTTGACAGGTTATATAATATACTCTCATCACTCCCCCTTCACATTTAAACACACACACACACACACACTCACAGCACTGTTTGACACATGATGGTCGCAGGTCATGTTCTGGAGAGAAACCACACTTGTTCCCTGTCAAACTGTTGTCTCTTTTCTCAGTCTTATGTAGATGAATACAAACAAAACGTACATTTACACGTACACGCACAGTTTTCCATGTGTGTACATGTTGTATCTTTCAGCAGACACATATTTTAAATGGCCTTCAAATGTTAAAATCCAAGATCCAAGGACCCCAAAAGAGTATTTTATACGCTCTGGGTCATGATTTTCTGCTTTTCAACAACAATTTTAACATTTCCAAACAAGTAAAACAGCATATCATCTCCAAAAAATCCAGTCTACTAAAAAGAAAAAACGTCTCTGCCAGCAAATAAAAAATTATTAGAGCATGACCACAACAAAAGGAACTGAAGAACTGTTGTGTTTTGCTCTGAGGATGGCCTGTAATGTGGTACAGACAAACCTGTTACAACTACCACCGCAAATTGGAATTAAAGCTCCGGACGCTCGAAACTAATGTGAACTCGTGCGGTCTGCAGCAATCATCTGTTTGGAACACGTTGAAGTAATAAACCGATTTAAGCAACCTCACCTGTTTTAATAACACGCAGATGTAGTTTTTAATGAACTCAGAGGCAACAGAATGAAAGAATGTGTTGTTAGGGGCTACAATGGTGTGAGAATGGAACCTCAGGGCCAGCAGAGCCCTCTTGTGGCTCTGAACACTCGTTATTATTCTTAAATTCTGATTTAACCATGCTGTATATTCATTTAATTAAAAAATATGAATTAAAAGTAGAGCAACCATATGAAAAAGATAATGTGTGAAGGTCAGGATCAGAAGGCTACACATATGTGTTATATATAGGAGCACCTTAAAATACATGCAAGTCAACACACAGGAGTGAATTTAAACTACTAAATAGAGTAAAAAAAAAAAAAAGCTTAATAGTTTTAAGCTGGTAGAGACTATTGTCAACAGTTGTAAAATTTAAATGCATCAAAGCGAATGCATTAAAGTTATATTTTGTTTCGCTCCTGTCTCTGTGTGTGTAAGCTCTCAATACCTCTAGATGGCAACATGAGCAAATGGATGACTTTGTCCCCAATTTTTAACAGACCACAGGGAGGTGCTGCTTGGTTCTTTTGAAATAATCCACCTGTTACTGCTGTAAAAAAAACAAAGAACAACAAAACTGCAATCAATTTGACTACTAGCATGTCCTACATTATGAGCCAGGATTGTATGCATCTATATAGTTATTCTAGATCGCTTTACCTTTTATGCGCTTTTATGCTCATATAAAATAATTTTGGAGGGACTCTTTCTTTAAGCAAAATTAGGAGGGTCCATTCTCATAGTGATGCAGGAAAACTAGTGCATGCATTTGTTAAGTTAACATTGTGCTATTGTTATTCTCCAAAGTGCTGCAGCCAGAGTTCTAATAAGGACAAATGAAATATAACTTATTTTTGCAACTTTATGTTCTTTACATGGACTCTTCATTAAAAAATGTAACTATGCTTGTGATATGACAAATGCCCAGTTTGCTTAAAATCTTTTAGTTTCATTGTCCGACCATTTTCTATACCACTTCTTACCAACAGGGAGGCTGAAGCCTATCCCAGTTTATAACAGGTGAGAGGTGGGTTACACCCTGGATTATTGCAGGGCCGCACAGAGACAAACAACCACACAGATTCACTCCTAGGGACAGTTTGGAGTCTCTAAATAACCTAACATACATGTGTTTAGAAGGTGGGAGAAAGCCCGAGTGCCCAGAGAGAACCCACGAGGACACAGGGTGAGCATGCACACTCCACACAGAAAGGTTCCCGGTTCCCCCGGGAACCGGGAACCCTCTTGCTGTGAGGCGACGATGCTAACACCCACACAACTGTGCCTCCCGTCTAAAAAATATCACACAGGTGTATTTAGGCTGAGATTCTCACCTTGACAAGAGGTAGAGCCTAGCTCAACAGTGTCACAGAGAGAATTATTTACTTAATATAATTTTTTTTTTTTTAACCTTCTCGTGTTCAGCATTACGGCAGCAGAACTGAAATCTGAGAACCGGGCTATGCTGAAGACATTTGCTTTGCCAAGAGAGGTTTAGAGGGTGAAAAGCCCCCCTTGATTATCCCATACCGCTTTATTTATTTATTTTTGTTACAAAACTTTACGTGTATCCAATAATCCCAAACCTGACAGGAGAGGGGAGAAAGAAGAGCAAAGAAAAACAAAATAAGATCCTTTATACAGAGAGAGAGAGAAAAACAGAAAGAAAAGAAAACTATACAACCAGCTGCTATATCTGTAAAAGACAAAAATTTCCTGTGGTCTCTTGTTGGCAATCCAGATGGAGAACCTTTAGCAGCACTTGCAAACGACCGCAGAAAAAACAAACCAAATAACCAAAAACCACAGGCAGAAAGGACATTAACCAGCATCTCATAATTGTGCAGCAACTGTAAAGAGGCTTAAAGAGGTGTGTGTCTGTGCGTGTGTGTCTGTGTGTGTGTGTGTGTGTGTGTATGAGCATAAACATGCAAGACAGCCCAGGTTTCACACAGATTGTGCTCAGTCATGCGTGCGGAGGGGCCACTGGCTGCCGCCGCCCACCCTCCGGCGCTCCAGGGAAGAAAGAGAGGGCCCTGAGACCAAGGAAAACCACCACAGGGACGACCGGGCATCCACCCAGTAGGCCACGGAAGAAGCCCCCCCAGCAGAGCTGCTCAAAACGGTAGGACAGAGCCCCCCCTGAGAACCATGAGTGACCGCACGCCATTCCCTCCAGGCCACGTCCCCCAGACGTAGGCCGAGAACTGGAACCCAAGCCCCATGAACCTGACCACTACCAAAAACCCCAGGAGAACAAATTAGAAAGCTTTTTTAAAAATTGTTATTGTTCCCTATATGAATTAGACCAGTTGGGAATTTAACGAATTTGAATTTATTACCGTATTTTCACGACTATAAGGAGCATATAAACGTCTTTTTTCCCCCTCAAAATGCGAGGCGGGCCCTATAGTGCGGTGTGCCCTATGTGTGTTAGTAAATGAATTAGATTGATTTAACTATGACCTGCGCAGCATTTTATACGCAGTCAGAGACATTTTATGTATATTAGAAATCTCATTCTAATTCATTTACTTACCCCACTCTTCTTCAGTGGTAAGTTAACCCAACTCCGTGCTTCCTGTAATGGGAGCTGTCAATCAATGTACAAGGACGTCCCTGTGGTTGTGATCAGGACGAAAGTGACCAATCATAAGAGGGTCAGTGCCCTCCTTGGTTTCCGCCCCCAAATTGTCAAAAGTCCTGTAGACTCGAGCGAGCAGGTAGATTGCGATTGCATTACAATGAATTTTATTCTAATTCTAATTGGCATCATTTAAGTGCAGAGTTATAACATAGATGTCCAAATTAGAATGGTAATTGAGTGAAAACACCAAGTACAGCCCTGTAGAATGAATGCTCCTCCACATCGAGATGACGTGGCTTGAGCATCTGTTCAAAGAACGCAATCTACAGTTCAAGCTGCAAAAAGTGCAATTTTTTTTGCCCAATCTGAGGTCAAGACTCTGGGCCATGTCATTTCAGCTCTTGGAATTGCCACCAACCCCCTCCAAGATAAGTGCTCTTGCAGAATGACCCAAGCCAACCAACTGTGTGGACTTTCAGAATATTTTTTTTTTTGGCTTTGCGTCGTACTATTTCATGGTATTCACAAAAAAAACAACAAATAAAATTGCTCCTCTTGTTCACAAACTGTGAAAGCACCAAAAGAAGGAAGTCAAGAGGGAAAGTAGCCATTGCTGATATCTGGTGAGGCCATTGTGAACAGATCTTTTTTTTTTCTTCACTTATTGTACAATAATCCATGAAGTTACTTACAAAAGGCTGATCTGTGGAGTTTCAGAACTGGTGTTGTTTAACTTTATGATCAAGTACAGTCCAGGACCAGTTAATAGAAATGCAGCTTCACTGTCACATCAAGTACGGCCCTTGAGTATTTCCTCCATTGTTCCTGGCTTAACGGTTCCCTGAAGAAGTCAAACAAATGCAATACCTGGTTAAAAATCTGGTTACTGCTTCCGGTCATACCAGCTCAGCTTTTCCAATTTCCCCTATGCTGATCTAAAGACATGTCATTAGCATATCCCTCAAGTATTGGGAAAAAAATATATGTACCCCACTGCCCAAAGGCCAAACGGACCATCAGAGTGATTTTTTTTGCGTTTTATTTTGCTACTATTGATTCTAGTGTCATCGAAAGGCGGTTCCCAGGGAACCACTGCAACAGAAAAAGTTTAAGATCCACTATAATTACTCACTCAATTTTTAGTTTGTTTTAAGTCATATTTATCTTCATCTGACCCAACTGTATGGGTTTCGTTCTGGACCTTTTCTATGACAAATAAACACTCACTGATGATGAGTGAGACACAACAAAGAGCTCAGAATAATTCTTATAAATGAACGATCAGTCAGGCTTAGATTTAAAAATACCACATGTAAGCATTGTTGTAAACGCTGAACTATTCAGTTTTAAGTTATGAGATATTGTCAGTGCACTACACTTGGTCATCATGCAGTTGCTGTGAGAAGTGCATTTACACATGTACTCTTCTGCTTCATGAAGCAACTTTTCTGAAGTTCCACACTATTTATTTATTTGTATTTCAACAGCACTTCGGGTGGTTTATGTAATGGCTTTGAATAATTGTTACACCCACACGCAGAAAATACTCCAAGGACTCATGAAAAGTTTAAAGATTTATTGACAAGCAAAGAATCGGTTCTGGCTGTGGAGATCCAGGTCGGACTGGATGGGGAACCTAGGCAGCTGCGGGAGCTCTGAGGGGAAAACTGGGGAAGGTAAATAAAACGAAGTGGGTTTGATGAAAACGAACAGGGTTCGGTCACGAATGGCTGGAGAAGCCATGAATTTGAGTTTGGACTGCCAACCAGAATCTTGTTTCTGTGAAAGCTGTGGAGGATTTGCAGGTCCTTTCTAGAAGTCAGGAAAGAGTCAGAAACTACAAGAAAACAAGCCAAGGTTTAAGGTAGGAAGTCAGAGTGCGAATACTTCCACATCCCAACAGTTTAGGCTTCAGAATAGATCGAGTATTGTGTATTTTTCGTTTTTGATCATATGCTGGAATAAGAATAAAGAAAAAACTGACCGTTTTAGGGCTGTATTTTGATCATTTTTCATATTTTCAGGTGGTTTTAGTAAAGTCTTCCAAAAGTCTCACTTGGGGAGGCAAGTTAAGTTAATTACAAACCTCTTTATATCTGATTACCGTGGTGACACCTATTAAGGACTTTGGGTTTGAGCCTGAAGTCTGGCGGGTTTGTGGATCAGGACCCGCTACCCCCACAGCAGCCTAAATCTCTCCATTCTCTCTGGAGGAATGCCAAATGGACCAAAAGCAAATGTTCCCAAAGGGAGAGGAGTAGAGTCATTCCTTCAACCAAATTCCTCTTAGGGAGACAGAGTGAGAGAGGGGGGGATTAGTTAATCAGCTGCACCTGCTGCAGACTCTAAGTCCACTTGGTGGGAACACACACACACACACACACACAGACACACGCACAGGCGTTTTCACACGCATGTAATTTCACATGCATGTCATTTCACATTCCCATACGCATAAACAATAGCACACAGATCCAGACGCTGTTTCGGAACATGCCTGTGTGATTGGTCAGCCTCTCTGGAGGTAGCGAGGGGGCCGAGGCCAGCGCTGTGCAGGGCCCGCCATCGCTGAGCCTCTCACATCTCACCAGAAACACAGGGACTTTCCACCGCGCCGGGCTCCAGCTCCAGAATTGGTTTATGCACACATGATGTCATCTCTCGGTGTGTCACAGCACATTTGGAAGACGTTAGCGTTTTCAAACGCGGGCTTTTTCAACACATGCATGACATGGCTCCAAATGAATATTTCAGTCGGCCCTATTTGCTGCGTTTGAAAAGCGTCAGCGATGACTGACAAGCTCTTTTGACAGATTCTAGCTTTGGGCTACACGGTAGCTTTATTTAATGCTTCGCTTAGTATCGACAGCCAGCCAGGGGGACGGACAGAAGAGCCATATGATTTTGACGATAACATCTAAAAACAAATTGTGTGTTTGCTCATGCTCAGACTGAGAGGCTCATGTGGGGTTATATTTTCCTCCCCCCATTAATCCGATTATCTGATTTTTCATTGTGGTGTCTCCCTCGTGTGATTAACATTCCTCTTCTGTTTGACTTGATTGTCACCATTGATTCTGATCAATAAATTGGGAAAAAGTCCAATGAAATATTTCACAGTGAAATGTTCACATTCGGAAGAGGTTCTGTTGTCACTGTTGTGACTTCTGAGGCTAATTTTTTATACTCAATACTCATGACGGTACAAATATGAGTATTATGTAACAGCATATATGTGGAGTCAACATCAGTATAGGAAAAAAGCGCCTGAAGCTTGATGGATGCACACGAAACGGCACACTAATCACACTTTAGATGTAAATCAAATGGACATCAAATGTATCTTTTTCCTTATGTAACACCGAGCGAAAGGTCGCACCACGGAATATAAAATAAATATCTTAAATGTGCTGTGAAGCGACAACAAATTCTTGTGTTTCTTAAGAATGTGTAAAACTATGTGGGCCTTCAATAGCCGGGTCCTTCCTATGGGAGTGCTGGCTAGCAGAGATGCTAATGGAAAACATCTGGCCCTGCACCGAGGCCAAAATATATTGGAAGCAACATTATAATGATGTCATTGACCTCACTGAGAAGGAGCGTTTAAATCTGAGGCAAGTATTGCATCTATATTTTGAGAGTTGTCAGGGTGAATTAAGGCGGAGCGCCTAATGTGTGTCTTGCGAGGGCATTTTTTTTTACCTGTGGGTTTAGAAAACGAGGGAGAGGTGGTAGAGAGTTCTTGGGCTGCTCTGGTTGTGGGTATTGTGGTCGGGTGATGGCGTTTGACTGAGCATTACACCCGCTGAGGCATTTCAGCTGTTAGTGTTGGCTGACAGGCTGTGTGCTCGCTAACTAATGTGGTGGGTCTGGCCTCATTGGGAGCGCTTTCTTTTCTCCCTGTCTCTCATTCACACACCCACAAACCCACAAACACACACACACTAATGTATACATACTTATAAAATGGAAGAGAAGCAGGTGAAAGCAACTCTTCCTTTAATACTGACAGGCAGCACTTTTGGTCCACATCTACAATAAATATGATATGTAACACATACATTTTACATTATTACAATATATCATGTGGTATTTTTTATCTGGTCTTTATAGTTTTTTAGAATATGTTTCATGAATAGGCTTGACTGGGAAAAATCTGAAGTTATTTCTTATGAAAGCTATTAAAGCAAAGGAAGAAATTCATTTCTGTAATTATCTTTATGCTAAACAAAAGATTAGACATAAACTGTGTCAAGTCCTCAAAAAGAATCTTACACATTTGTTGTTTTTATACAAACAGAAATTACACCAAAACTTTAGCAGGAGGGTTAATGTTCCAGCAGGGACTTGTGAAAGCGCTTTGCTTATGGACCAACACAAGTTGTGGATTTAACAGGATATTTACGATTGATTTGGAATTGTACCCAGTCACGTTGTTTATTTAGAGTTGCACATTCTGTGTAGCGTTTGCATGTTGTTTCATGTGTGTGCATAAGTTCTCTAGCTTTCTCCCACCATCCAAAGAGTGCATATTAGGTTAATAGGCAACTCTAAAGTGGCAGTAGGCGTAGGTGAGTGTGCACGCTTGTAGTGTGTGATAGTGTGGTGACCTGTACAGGGTGTAGCCCGCCTCTTGCCTGGTGACAGCTTAAGTAGTTTTACAGTAAACAGGTCCTGAAAATGCATGGATGTTACTAACTTAATGGGAAAGACATGACTTGTGTAAAGTAGGTTGTGGGGGAATGAGTAGTTTGTTAACAGTCTGGTATAAAATGGTGACGTAATCAGAAAAATAGGCCACCAAAACCGATCCAACTCAGTGAACACCCAACATTTGGGCTTTATCATTTGGGCCCTGCACACTTCTCTCTCACTTCTGTTTCAGGAATTTACAATTCCCAATTCAGGTCCGGTCCAGTTTTTACACTGGACCTCAACACAAACATGAACTAATTTGCACTTCTTTTTAAAGTTTGTTGGAATACAAAACAGCCCCCAAAAATAAGATACTACAAACTAACTCCAAGTTAGTTTGATAATAAAAAGAAAAAACCTGAAAACTGTTTCCTGGAAAAAAGACTGATTTTCCAGTCGCTAACCATCTTACCTTCCCTGTCGAGTGCCAGGCCACCTCTGGACATTACCTAGAGCTCCATTCCCTTCCCTGTGGCTCTTTTCAGCATCAGAACACTGTTAAGTCCTAATGGGTCTTGCGTTTGAGTCCACATGTGTCCTGGCCTCTCTCTGTGGACCCAGCTGCCAGTTTGGGTTCAGGAGGCAGACCCCCTCTCTACTTTTAAAATTAAGCTTCAAACTTTCCTTTTTTATAAAGAATATAGTTAGTAACGGCTCAGGTGGGTGACCCTGAGACATCCCATAGTTATGCTGCTTTTGGCCATGACTGCTGGGGGAGCTCCCATGATGCACCTCTCCTCCCTCTGCTCTCGTTCTTCTCCATTCTCAATTTTGTTGTCATTAACTTGCATTTTTCTTTTTCAGTTGATATCCCTGTTTTGGTGTCAGAGTGTTTGTTGATATCTCTTTTTGTCTTATCAGACCCCAATTGCTGAAAATAGACCGACACCTTCTGCGAGTCTGGTCGTAGAGGTTATTTTTTTCATTGAAGTTAGTTTGTTAAATGATTTTTCAATTTTTCGAATTTTTTTTATCAAAGAATTATGCGGTTCAAATATATAAGAAAGACTAAACTAAAGCTAAACACTTCATGGTTTGAGCACAGTGCACATTTCTCCTGAGAACAAGCTGTTTGGAGAAGTACAAAAGTGTTAGCAAGTACCCACCCCCCCTCCTCCTCCCATTTGTGGGGTAGAGGTTGAAAAATGATCTCTTGTCCCTGCCGTGACATGACAGCTGAGACACAGCAGAGCTAATTGTGTGGGAAGAAGAAGGTTTGCAAACAAAAAGTGACTTTCTCTGACAGATGCAGGCAAACTATAGGTTTAAACTGGCATCTTACACCTAACAGTTAAGAAGGAGCTCCTTAAGAGGATCGGCCATCAACATTTTAATGGCATATTGCTGAAGGATTAGTTTATGTTTACTTGACTGTTGGCAAAAGACACACTCATGTGGCTTGTTAACATATATCACAAAGCAAAATTTACTGCAGTAAACGCACACATAAAGAAGTCACTAAATAAACTCTATTTTTAGATATATTTTCTATTGCTGATGTGTTAAACATTGTTCATCTCATCTATATTTGTATAGCACTTTTAAACTTGAGTGTACTCGAGATTTCTTTACCAAGTAAAAACAAAGCCAAGACAAATCAGCCGATTAAAAAAGAACAGTTTGTACTCATGGGAACTACAATAAGACCACAAAGCTGAGAAAGGAGTGATCTTATCTGATGGTGGTTATTGGGAATAGTTCAATCTTTCAGATAAGTTACATGCTGGTCTCTCAAAGCCTTTGGGACTTAAGCTGTAGGAAGTATTCTCCACAGGACACCGACAATAGTTCATTTCTAAGTGAGGCTGGCTTTATCATCCTTGCAAACTCAAGGCTTCATGATCCCGGCAGAGTAAACTTTGGAGACTGTGTGGTTTAAGATAGAAATAAGAGTGGCTCTGTAAAAGAAAGAGAAATTTCCCAACAAAGAAATGAAATGCCTTTTTAAGAAGATTTTCACTTGTTGATGACTTCAGACACCCTAATATATCCTCTCCAGAACAAGTCATTTTTCCTTCATATGTTTCCTTTAACTGTGCATTTGATTCTATCACTTATCAGTGTTAAAAGATTCATATAACATAAAGCACATACTAAGTTTACTAGTATAAAAGGGAAAATGAGCAGAAAGAAATAGAAACCTGGAGGATGAAAGGATGACCAGTGCTTATCAGTAACTTTTCTCAACAGTACAAAAGCTAAGTAGGTCATAGCCACAACGTCATGGAGGACTGAAACAGACAGAAATACAATTAAAAGTAGAAATACATAAACTTCTTGATAAAGAGATCAATGCACTAAAAATGCACAAATTTGATGATAAGATGCGACATAATGTTATATTTCCACTTTAATTTAAACAATTTGTTAAATATGTTCGAAGGATGGAAAGTTCCTTAACTTTCCTGTTTATCTGTCAATAGGTGAGAAGCTGACCCCATTACACTCCTCAAAGGATGGTAAATATGATTTGCATAATGAGGCTGCAGTGGATAAGGAAATGTGAAAAAATAAACACAGAAATAAAAAAAACGACATGGAAATAAACAGGCTGTGGGAAAAATCTGGGAAATAAAAGAGACATGAAGGCAATTAAAAATGAAAAGAAACACGTGAACAAAAATTAATTTAAAAGACAAGTTGCTTAAATTAGAGCGGGAATGTGACATAGTATTTAATTTTATTATTTAACCGATCCATTTTTTGCACAACTGCATTCAGTCAGATCTAAAGTATGAAACTCTATGTTCCTTCCTTTGAATACCACCTGATCACAGTGTGTTTTGGGCAAGAGGGTTTAACCAGAGCAGTCATCAGTCCATCATAGGGCCACACAGAACCTAAATATCATGCACAAACTCAGTAAACAGCCAGTTCAGATGTTTTTGGACTTTGGGAAGAAGGAGAACATGCAAACTCCAAACAGAAAGGTCCCCAGTTCCATTGTAAACCATCCCACCACCATGAAGCCTAGAAAAAACAATCTACCTACAAATATAAAGATAAATGACAGGAGACATGTCGGATCAATATAAAGCAAGTGGAATTTGGGGATAAAATGATATGTGATCCGTAATCCTACTTCTTTTTTAAATGACATTTTGAACCTTTTTTCTTGTGCTAATGCGCAAGCGTGCGTAGTAATAAGTTCAAATTTACAGGTCAAAGAGTAAAGTGATTTTTTTTCTAGGAGCTATGCTGTGAGCATCGTGACAGCATAAAACCGGAGCTTTTTGCACTTGATCACGTGTAGCAAGGCAGAGGAAAAAAAGTGACGTCTATTTCTGTCAGCTGTCCAAATACGCGGTAATGACGTGGTCCTGCGCTCATCCACATGGCACTGAACAAGAAGCATTAACCTTTTACACCTAGAAGACTATTAAAAACACATTGCAGATTACATACATGCACACACCCATGTGCACGTTTCCCCTCGCAGCTTGATGACCTAAATATTAACTCTGGAAATGAGCCATGGTGTGATGTATTTTCTTTTACAGTCATATCAGCTGAATCCCATTAAATCCAGATACATTTCTAATGTTACTGTGTTGTTAATGTTTTCTTTTCTTTTCTCTCAACATGATGGATGTGAAGCGGTTAACTGATTAGATATAATGTTTACTATTACAGATGCCTTTGGATTGTTTACAAGGTGGTGCCTTCAGGGCACATATTATCAGTGGGAGAATAACACTTGCCTCCTTCCTATTCTAGATTCAACAAGAATGTCTTTTCACAAGGCTGCGAGTCTCCAGGGACCATTGAACAAGAGCAGGCTGTTATTGTACACGGTCCGTGTCTTCGTCCCCGCACAGCTGTAAAAACCCCACATCTGGCAGCATCTGTTAACTGTAAACCCAGGTCAAAGCTCTGTCATCGAGAGTCATCCACCACCCCAGCCCCTCGGTCCCGGCCCAGGTGCAGAGCAAGTGTTTCTGTGTGGGAACGGGTGGCTCGTTCTGCGCGAGGTGGATAGATTAGAACGAGCGCTGTAATGTATTAGCCGTACTGTAAATATTCATTTAGCAAAAGGAAGGGTTTGCATACACTTTATGACATTGAGACATTATGTCAGAGGTATGACTATGCTTTTCAGAGACCATTTAAACTCCAGGATTTTCCTTGTATTTGACATGTTTAAGAACATAACTAAAGTAAATATTATTGTTCCCAAAAACAATTTACAATAATCAATGAAAACCATTGATCATCATGGACAATCATCAGGCAATCTTCTGAATAATCATCTTTAATTCCTGGCAAACCCGGAATTAAACACAGTAGGGAATCCTCACGTTGACTTCACAGTGATTAAAGTGCTTCTTCTTTGAGGGAAAGTTTGAATTTTGGTTGTTAAGTAGTGCTTGAATATTTAGTTACTGACCCTGAAGTGGGCAGCAGTCAGAACACAGCTGGTTTGATGAAAACACAACGGATTGTCATGGGGGAGCCAATTTAGGAGTTATTTAGTACAGGAAGAAAATAGGCAAATACAGAAAATCTAAAATAGCCTTTAAAAAATCATATCGAGTTCTCAAATGCTACGTCAACACTTTGCTTCAGTCCCCTTACGAACTCAGCGTGGCACTGAGAAACAACCATAAAATGGTCATGCCCCAACATTTTAGTGGCTGGGGTGCCGGCCAGGAAAAACTCGACTAAATCCGCTAATCCGAGATCATTGGGTCTTTTGGGAAACTCGGCAGAGTACGTTTGCCACCAAAACGAAGGACACATATTCTTGGGGACAACTATGAAACGTAGTACAGCTATGTGCACCAAGAAGTAATGGTGGAATGCTCATTCCTTAAGGGATGAAAATGTAACGCTGCAGATGAGAAAAGACGGAAAAACCTGTCATGGGTTTTTATCAAACAGATTTTAATCAAGTGTATACAAAAATTACATGAACTCAGTTATGCTTCAGCCAATAAACACTTCTGGGAAGTGAAAGGGGAAGTAAGAATAAGTTTGTGTGTGTGTGTGTGTGTTTGCAATTACTTCTTCTTCTTTGCTCACGGAACCCCTCACTTGTGTGGGTTTGTTACCATCAAATGGTAAAACCAACATTTTCTATGAATTTTTGTGGTTAAAACGTATGATAAGTATGTGTTGGACATAGGAATGTATCGTGTAAGTCGCGAAATAACAACAAAGTTACACAAATGAATTTGCGTGAACAAATGTAAGAAAGAAAGAACTTGTCAAACCCATTAAAGCGCAGATCCATTTATCGTTAAAGGAAAACTATTTGGAACACACCAGATGGACCATGATTACAATTTTGAGCATCATCTCAAATCTGCCTCCACTGAATTACAGATGATTCAGTTCATGATAGAATTACCCTCCAAGTTATTCTGGTAAAGCTAAAAGCAAACCCCAGATATTTTATTATGCGTCCAGAAAAAGGTTGGACCAGGTATATTGGAGCAGTATTTTCTACTTTCACTATATGGATATATTTTATTTATATCTGCAACGGTGAGTGAAAAAAAATCTCCTATATACTCAGATAAAACGTTGAGTATAATGTATGTCTTAGCCACAGGGGGAATAGGGATTGTATGCTGACTTGCTTGCTAGATGAGTAATGTCTGGTGTAATATTACCCATATAATGTGGAACACACCACACATTGTGTTCCAATGAGCGCTCGTCCTCTTCTGTCGATCTTATGAACTAAGGAAACGAAGTAAAGTTGTAAGTAAATAACAAAGTAAACGCATTCCAAATGAAATGAAAGTATGAACATGTCAACACAAGTGTGCTTCTAAATGTGATTTTTTCATAATAAAGAAACTATCTATTCACCACTAATGAAGAGATGATAAACTGGATTGGATGGGGGTATGAGGTTCTATATGTATTGGGCTTGATTCCCACTGATGCCACATCTGGAGAGTTTACGGATAGGATTAACACCTCAATTTAACCAAGCCATTTTTGCAAGGCTCACTGCTATCCCTCTGTTGAAACCTGAGGATTATGCAAAAGCTATAAGGGGCTGATTGGTCTACAGAAATATTTAGAAGTGAGAGGAAAATGGTTCTCTTTACTGAAGACTTTCAATGTATAGTTTTGCTAAGGTCTGATTACTTTTCTCTGGTAACATACATTTTTATTATTAATGTTTCCTCACATGCTCTACATTAAACTTTATGTAGAAACATTAAGTACCTCGCGTTTCTCCCAATCAGAGTGGTTTATGGTGGGCCGAGGGTAGGTGGGACAAGGCCCACACCCCCCAGGTTGCGTGCAGTGATAAAATGCGTGTTTTTTTTCTTCTTCGTTTCCCCTTCTTGTGACCAGCCATTTCTTGTTTGGCCCCGGTGGGTGGTTTCCAGGGTGTGCCGTGGCTTTTGGGGCGTGGTTCGGACGGACATTTGGCCCTGCTAAACTCTGCCAGGGAGCGGGGCTTCCTGTCAGGCTGTTCGGCCTCGTTATCCA
The DNA here is from genome assembly GCA_013363375.1 of Menidia beryllina. NCBI lineage: Eukaryota > Metazoa > Chordata > Actinopteri > Atheriniformes > Atherinopsidae > Menidia > Menidia beryllina. Next base: position 1,530,278 of record JABUIW010000035.1, on the reverse strand, counting down.
AGAGGAGCCTTTCTTCTCCAGATCTTCCATATGCCCACACACCTCTCCAGTCCCCAACACTCACCCACACACTCAGGGTTTAATGTAAATGTAAATGTACATGCACTTTTCCAGTCAAGCTGACCACTCAAAGAGCTTTACACTACGTGTCATTCACCATTTACACACATATTGGTTGCACCAGTGGGCACACCAGATCCAACCAGTAGGAAACTTGGGGTACAGAGCCTTGCCCCCCCCCCCACACCAAAAAAAATAAATAAATGAAAATACATCAATAATATCCTCATAAACTCGCGATATTATTTAGGAAAAAACAACATTTTACTCACTTAATTTTCTTGAAAAGTCCGTTTTGAAAATGGTCCTGACAGTAAATCCGCCACCAAATCATAAAATAGCTATTACAACAACACAACTATATTTCGGTTTGTTTGCCAGCTTTGCCCTGATTGGATATCTGACTATCCAACCAGCGGGCGTGAATACGGTGACGTTGCATAGGCCTTCCAGCAGGCCCCGGCATCACCAACCTAAATCTGATTGGTTGAAGCAACAATGTACTGGACATGTATTTTTTGTGGGGTGGGGGCTGGAGAACGGATTTGACTCTGACCCTGCCTAGCGACAAAGGATGTCTGAAATGTGATTGGTTAAATGCTTTTATATGAAAATGCATGTCTGGAAGCAGCGCAACCAGGGGAAAAGCTATGAAAGGAAGCGGACAGAATATTTAGAGATATTTAATAAGTCTCCATGGACAAAATATGATTAACATCAGTCTGTGATTCAGATATTTTCTTAGGCCTGCAGAGAAGGCCTTGAAGGCCCTGACGGCCCACCACTGGGTCTGGAGGAACAGGGAGTTGAACCAATGACCCTCCAATCAGTGGTCAACTTCTCTTTTCCTCCTGAGCCCCTTTGGTCACCATCCCAATAAGCACTCCTTGTGTCTCTTTGTGGTTGCGAGTTCCATCTTCTTTGGTGTGGTGTGCTGGGGAGAGCAGGCTGAGGGCAGCAGACGCTCATCAGGAAGGCTGCCCTGTCCTGAAGTCCAGCTGGACTCCTTGTTGGTGGTATCTGAGAGGAAGATTCTGTGGAAACTGCAGAGGATCCCGGACAATAACACTCAACCTCTCCACCAGGTGCTGACCTCATTCTGTGTCAGACAGCACGCACACAGATCTGCCTGTGACTATCAGACTGTTTAGCTCATCTACTTCAGGTCATGGGAGGGACAGTCGAAACGCAGCGTCCTGAGGCCACTTTATTACCTTATCCAGTGTCACTTTATCCAAAGTCACTTGCACAAATCACTTGTTTGTAAATGTATACTTTGTGGCTGCTTAAATTGCCAATTGCACAATGGACACGTTGCCCATTCATATTAACACAGATGTACAAATTCTACCAATTTGGTAATTGTGTTGCATTTCGTTTGTTAGTTAGCATATTTCATTTTCACTTTATTATTCCCACATTGTATCATAACATACAACTGTTGCACAGCCTTTCTTCCAGGATGAAAAAAATAGGTTTCTTGGAAATTGAATAAATATGATTTATTCATGCCGTAGTGAGTCAATATAAATAAATGGTGTACTCTGATTTGCAGTAATGAGAATGCAAAATATATAGATCGTCATGTGAGTGAAGAGGTACATAATTACTTTGAGTAAGTAGTAGAGTTGCTTCTCTTTTAAGATGCATGGAAATCTAAAGTGCAGCCAAACTTTTACGGCTTTTATTAACTCTACCTGGTTGTTTGAGCTATTGAACACCACACGACATGAATCATCCGTCTCATAGTCAGTCAGATAGATTGTGTAAGGGAGTCGGTGACTCACAAGAGCCAGAAAGATGAGATAAAACCTTAAAACTAAAGACAAATACTTTCCCTAAGTATGACACAGTCAGGCAAAGGCTTGTTTTGTTCTCGGATATTAGGCAGGTGAGTGCATGTATGCATGTGGACGGCCGAGGTCCTTCATGTATTGAATTCCCTACAACCCCCTTCTTGACTGTCTGTCAGCACACGGCCTTGTTCCCTGCCAGGGCTGCAGTCATCTGTACCCCCATGGTGGGTTACCATGGTTCTGAGATACACTGGAAAGAAACACTGTTGTCATGCTTACTGGAAAAAGAAACGTATATTGTTCGCACATTCCATGTAGACCGCCATATTAAGTACAGGGTATGAATTAAGTAAACAAAGAGGGCAGAAGAAGAGAGAAAAAACTGGTGATCCCAGTTTTTTTTAATGCTCGGAACAACTTTAGATTAGGTTTTGCAAATGATGAAAGTAATGAAAGATGATCCACTTTAGTTTTTCTATGTATTATAGAAGTAGCATAGTCGTTTTCAAAGGCTTGTTAACTTATATATTCATTTTCCTTTAATTTCTCTTGGTTACGCCATTTGAAATTACATAGGTGACCTTCCACAAATTCCCACATGCTGTTTTCATAATACTGTAGATATCATGACCAAGTTTTCTCTGTACCTCTGCCAAATCTGACAAAACCAACAGATTACAGATTTGAAAATTCACTATGAAAACTGTGTACAAGGTGAAAGTGGGAAGTAAAAAAACTGCCTTTAAGTGGAGGAAACGTCCATCAGACCTAGATCAACATGCACACCGAGAGCAAAGAGACCATGCCGAAATATGTCTAAGCCTATTGTAGCATAACTATGGAACTTTATGGTCACCTGAACCATTCCTAAGTATAAACTAGAAAAGGAAAGTTTGAAGCCTAATCTTAACCCTGTAATGCCAAATGCATCATATTTGATTCATACTGTTTCTGAAATGTTTTGCGTCTGAGACCTTTTGCATAATTTAATGGTAAAAACTTTGCTCAAAATCCTGTTGTACACAATCAGATACACCTGATAACAGGGGGCAGAAGACTACACAAAAAATAATCTTGCCTTATCGCATAGTAATAAATTATTAATATTAAAAATGTATTTTTGTTTTTTCTTTTTACATATTTTGTTAAAAGGCCAAATAAGGAATTCAAACCAAAAAAAAGTGATTTTCTGTTTTGTTTTATTCTTGGATCAGGCTTTAAAGGGTTAAAAGTAGAGAGGGGCCTGATAACTCAAGGCTCTGCTTCCCAAAACTCTAGGAACTACAAGTAGACTTGCAGTCTGAGTGGAAAGTGCTCTGTGAAGATATGATGGAGCTGGGCAATTTAAGTGGAAGCGGACTCAGTGGTTGGGACTCTTTCTGTGTTGAGCTCTCCGTGTTTGTCTACTCAGGTTCTCTCGTAGTGATCAAGATTCCTTTAATCGTCCAATAAATTGTGTACGAAGTTAATGGGCTCTAAATTGACTGTAGGAGTGAGCACGCTCCACATGGCTGTGTGTGGATTTGTGAAGGATTGGCAGCCTGTTACTTGTACGTCTTGTATTGCCTAGGATGGAATGCCAGCCAATGACGACCCAGAATTGGATCATAGTGGGTATATAAAATGGACGGATAAATGGAGCCTTTATAAACTAACTGTCCATACGTTGTTTCATTGTTTTAAGTTTACTTTCACCACTATGCTCATCTCTCGTGAGATTTCAGCCAGAGATTTTTCCTTGAACAAGACTTCAGCAGAGATCCTACCCAAGAATCATATCAGAAATGATTTGCCAAAAACAGCAGCCTCACTTTTCAGCGCACGCTGTTTGGAGGTTGCTGTTCATGGCATTCTTGCTCAGTATTACTCCCACATTCAGAGGAAGACAGGGGCCGGCTTGAAAAATACCAGAGACGTTTTTTGATAAACTGCTTGGAACTGCCTCGGTGTATTAAAACCACCAGTCTTGCTGTTTTCGTCCCAGACAGATATGATATGGAAAAAAATTGAAATGTCAATAATTTCATCTGCTTCTCCGGGATAGTTGCATATCCCCTTTTAGGACGCTGGGTCGTTGCAAGAGAATATGAGTCTGTTGGCTCTCTTTCCGAACCAAAGCACAGCCCTGAGCTTGTGTCATCTCTAAAAAATGTTCTTCCATTTGCTGTGGCGCATGCCTCTGGAATCCTATTCAGACAGGGAAAGAGGCACATAACTCAAAGAGCATGCCTTAAGCAAAAAAAAAAAGGGGGAAAAAACAATAATTAATTACTGTCTGAACTTTCCTGAGGATATTTAGACATGGCTCTAACTATGAATTCAGTTTGGAAAAACACAAGGTTTGTCTCTGAATTATTACACCTACCTGCCAACGCAGGTTCAGAACAATAAGCAAAAGTGATCAGCACTAGCAATTTATAACAAATGGTTTTTCAATACTTAGATAATGCTTACTAAGTTTCATTTTAGGACTAAAAATCTTTAATACAGACACATTCTAACCTTTTTTGTCTGTTCAAGCACCCAATACTTGAGGTAACGACAGTACTGTACAGTAAACAGCCAGAAAATAACTATGATTCTCCAGATCCTGGCAACCAGTGTCAGAATGCAGCATGTTATGAAGCAGCGTTGTCATGTTTTTTTAGTGGCAGATCAATAATGGCAACACAGTAACGCTTCCTTACACTAATTCATACCGCCACTCACATTTTATATCCATATCGGCGTTTGATCTCATATTTTAAACATGAATTTCTGATATGCTTTAGAGGCTGACTAATCAGGACATCCAGAGACCACCGGATATATCAATCGGAGGGAAAATACCTGTTTATTTCAAGGTTAGTATGTAAATTTACTTCAATGGATTTAGGACAAATCTCATTTTTTTACGTAAGACATGATCATTATTCGTATTATTTCCATTAAAGAACAACTTCAAGCAAATTCTTCTTGTATTTCTGCCTGAGCCAATATTGTTCAATTAAATATATCTAATATACCTGCTCATCAACAGGAAGTTACGTTGACTGCATTCATTCAAAGCACTGAAGGGTCGGTGTTCTTTTTTTTTCTGAAAAATTGATTGATTGGACATGTGGCTCCTCAGTGTTTCTACAGCGTTCTGCTGCCGTTCACAATTCCATTTTGAGCTGTCAGCTGAGTGAATTTTGCTGGCATGTCAAAGTGTTTTATCGCTGTAAAAATGTTGTGGAGCTCATTTAAAAACAATGAGATTGTTTAAGAAGGAAACTGCAGTTATTTTTGTTTACAGGAACAGGTGCATTTTATGGAAAAAAGGCTTACAAAAGTAAATGTAAGACTGATGTGGTCATGATTTAATGACTTCTGTTACTTTGGACGGAATTCTCACTTTAATTGATGAAAAAAATATATATACTGGATGGAAATTAAACTGTTGTACACACTTCATATTGAAAGTGGTGGCCTTTCAAATGATTGAATAAGTCATTGCACTGACAGGAAATGATGATTTGGACATCCTGGACTGTGGTGGTTAGCGCCATTGCTTCACAGTGAATCCCTGCCTGGGACCTTTTTGTGTGAAGTTTGCAAGTTGTTTGCACGCTTGGGTTCTTTCTGCTTGCTCCTATTTCCTGCCGTAGTCCAAAAACATGCATGCTGTGTTAATGGGAGTGTCCGTGGTTGGCTGTCTTGTTAATGTTTGTGTGGTCTTGTGATGACTGGCAACCTGTCCAGGGTGTACCCTATCCCACCCAGTAAAGGCTGGGATAGGCTCCAGTCCCCTCTTACTAATAAATTAGTATTTAGTATTTAGTATCTAGTATTCTAGTGCTTTTTAGTACTTTTTACCCCCTAGTAATGTTGATCTGGTAGTATTCTAGTGATTTTGTAAGATACTGTGTGAAATGTAGTATATGTTGTGTGTAATGTTTTAAGCTGCTGGGACCTTGAATTTCCCCTTGGGAATAAATAAAGTATCTATCTATCTATCTATCTATCTATCCATCTATCTATCTATCTATCTATCTATCTATCTATCTATCTATC